>JAVSBS010026469.1:11968-30945 GCA_033124195.1 Coracias cyanogaster | reverse complement strand
GGGCACAGAGATGCTCCAGGCCCCTCAGCATCTGCGCAGCCTCCGCTGGACTCTCTCCAGTGGTTCCTTGTCTCTCTTGACCTGGGGAGCCCAGCACTGGACCCAATACTCCCACGGTGGCCTCACCAGGGCAGAACAGAAGGTTGAAGGCCACCACTGCTGTAGCCAGAGGTGGCCGTGTAGCAGCACTGGGCCAAACCCACCCTGGTGAAGCAGCGAGACAAGGGGCCTTCGAGGCAACTGGGATCAAAGGTGTGCTGCAATAGAGCAGCTGCTGTTACGGATGTCTTACAGATGTGGAGGGGCATGGCTCCATCCAGGGCTAATTCATCTTTTCGCTCACAAAACCGATCTGGCAGGGGAGGATTTGAAAGTTCCCACATGATTTTTTTTGTTTGTTTCATCTTCTCCTTTTTTTTTTTTTTTTTTTTTAATTAAGTTTCCCCTGATTACAAAACCAAATGTAAAACCCCGTAAGCCTGGGTCGCCCTGGGGAAAGGAGCACTCAGAAAGTTCTTGACAAAATTATAGTTCTGGCTTCGCTTCATGCAGTCAGAAAATGTGCTGTCCGTTGAAATTTGCCAGAATCAAGTTAGTCCATGTGTATTTTAGGACGTGGGACCAGACGCCTGCCGCAAGCCCTGATCCACAGCGCTGGTGGGTGGCACAGTGCCAGGATCTCTTCCTCTGGAAGCCAACCATGGTGTGTTCACTCTGCTGCTGGCCCACAGGCGGGCAAGGCTCACCCTGGTTTGTCCCTCGCTGTCGGGGCCCAGAGCTTGTGCCCCATGGCTGAGGAGCAGCTCAGGGCAGTCACGCTGGCCACGACAACAACCCTTCCTAGCAGGGTTTCAGAACACAAATCCGCACCTGCAAAAAAAAAATCCACAGTCCAGTGTGAGAAGGCACAGGAAAGGAGGCAATGCCACCTGCGGGCCACAGCACACCATTGTTCTCTGGAGGCAGGCGCGGTTTGTTTTAGTCACATCTCATCAGTGGAATTAACCAACCCGTCTGGAGAACAGGCGCTCCTGCCCTGCGCTCGCACACAGCAATTGCACGTTCTCTGTTCCGTCCAGGGGAGCGTTGCTAGCTCTGCCCCAGCTAGACACTGCCACTGGTTTTGCACTCACTTACTGGGAAAGGACTATCTCCTTTAGCAGGGACAAACGGAGGAGGCCAGGCTCAAGAACCTGGATTGAAGGGAGCACCCTCGGACAAGATGGGATTGCCTCCTCAGCACCCACCTCCAGTGATTAAAGAGACGTGATTAACAAATATCCTTCCATTAAGAAACACCCTTTCATTCAGAACAATCAAATGACATCAGCTGACCCACAGGACTGTCCATTGTGCAAATGCAGAATTCTGGGGAAAAACAGCTTGTTTTGTTACAAAGCAACAAAAAAAGCCCAAATGTCAGAGCCGCAGAACTAGTGCTTACAACCCTCCTTCCATTTCATGGCTGATAAATCACTGTACAGGACTCAAACAAAACAGTTCTGGATAATAAGAAAATAGCAACAAATTAAATGAAGAGGGAAGTAAATCATATTGGAAAACAGGATTCTGAATTTCTGCAACACCAGAAGTCCTTACACTTAGAGACAATAAAAACTGCTGTTCTTGCTAAGTGTACATGAGAACTGATGTGCTGAACATTCTCCACCTCAAGCAGGATACGCGAGCCCGTTAGGGTAAAATCCTACAGCCTGGGTAAGCAGGCAGGTGGTGCACCGTGCAGTTACAGCCAGAGAAGAATTCCTCTGTCAAAGAATATTACCACGTCTCAGGAGAATCTTGACGGTTTCAACATGACCTCTGTGGCTGGCAACAAACAGTGCCACGAAACCTCGGTGTACTACCCGCTCCTTCCTCTGCGCCGCTCCCAGTGACTCTGGATGTGGCACGGTGCCCACAAAGGCCTCTGTCACTCCCAGATGGGCCAGCTGCAGAGTAAACACACAACTTTTAGTCTCCGTTAAAAACGCAGCCTCATTCTTTTTAGTATCAGCAGAGTCTCTGGTCTATACACTACATACATCACTCCAAGAGCAGCTCCGCAATACCTGCTCCTTTCTTCTGCCCCACCTTGAGTCTCTGCTACCTAATGGTATTTATTCATGGCCATCCCTTGGAAGGAACATTAATTTGGGTTTTCCTTTCATAAAGTCCCACAAAATCTTCTAGAAATTGTTTCTCTTTGCAATCTTTGTCCTTCTCAAATTTGCTGGAAACCAACCTGAGCTTCTGGGGAAAGAGGACAAAGACGGAGAGCTGTGGCTGCCTAAGACCAGGTTCTTTAGGAGCCAGACAAGATTTTGGGCCTTAATTCCAGCAAGCAGCTCATAAACTGAAGCTGCCTCAAGCATCAGCCCTGTATCACTCCTTCCCAGAGGGAGCTTTTTTGGTAATAAACCCAAACACATCAGTTCTAAAGTGTTGCTGAGAGGCCTCTTGGGAGCCATTTTCAGGTGCCTCATGCTGCCGTTCTTCCTGAGAAATCACTTCCATGTTGGGCTACATCTTCCAAAGGTCACCACAGTTTTTACATCTACTAAGCAGAAGCACATTATTAGAACAGCTGTATGGTTATTTCTTAAAAATAAGGTTGTTTTTTTTTTTTTTCCCCATTTGTCAACAAGCTTTTTGTGGGGCTCTTATGTCAATACACTGTAATTTCCAAGGAGACAATTTATCTTTGTGGCACATCCTTCGATTTCCTGCTCTACACAGAGTAGGAAGAATCTTTACAACAAACTCAAAACATGGAGGAAAACCAAACGAACCCAACCATTTGCCCAATAGCAAAACACAAGCCATCTGTGGCCCCAGGCAGAACAGCTGCCTGTCAATGAAGCGCTAGCCACCAGTTACCAAAAGGAAGCGCAGAACCCCGCGGTATCCATTCGCAGCGGCTGGGGGAGCGCGGAGGAACAGAACATGATTAGCCAGGCTGGAACCTGGCCAGGGCAGCAGAGATAATGGTACTTTGTGAAAGGTGCCAAAAGATGTCGTGAACACATCTGTGCAGGCCTGAGCATTTACAGTACAAATCAGTTGGAGTACCTCGTGTTTCTGCTGAGGCAACAGTTCAGCCCTAAAATCAAGAAAGCAGCAAGCCCGCTATCAAAGCGCCACAGAAGCAATTTGGTCTATAAAAATCAAGAATTCATACTAGTCAGACTCGACATGACTGCAAACGCAAGATGGTCCATAAGCCAGGATCAGCCACAGTGTCTTCTGATTCTTGATTTTGGTACTGCCACGTTATGAGTCCCGTTCTTACTCTGGAGTTGGTATGGCCAGAAGAAGATGGACAATGAAACCGAGTTTCTGCCTCTGATTCTCGTAACGGAGAAGTCACCCAGTCTCATTGGAATGTCCAAGAACAGACAACCTCAATCTTCTAATGCTGTGTTCAGATAGCCAAGAAAAAGGGCTTTGTTTACACGTTATTTACACAGCCTTGTTTACTATGCATTATTTCTCCTATTGATATGAAAAACATTGGGATTAAGTATGCTCTGTTGAGAGCACACAAGAGTAAAATGCCAGGAACATGAACAGAAACATTTTTTGGACATCAGGATAAGCAGGGACAAGAAGAATGAAGAGAACTTGTACTCCAACCGCATGCGGTGTTTACCAGTAACAGAGGAATCATCTCATCTCTAGGTCGAGCAGATTGCATTAGGGACCAACTCCTCGGTTTTGGATTACCGGCCCCCTTGAAATGACCTTTTCATTGTGAACTGTTGCCACAACGGACCTACTTAATTTCTATGGCAAGTCTCTTCCATAAAGACTTCCCCACTTTGCTCCAGGAACTCTTGCCTCATAAGAGTACTTAGACCTTTAGCTTTTCCGCATACAGTGTCCCACCCATTCACGGAAGTCATGGAATCAACCTTCACAGTCTCTCCTTTCGCAGCAGCTGCCACAAGACGCCCCCAGCCATCTTGTCGCCAGATGCACATTGTTATTGTTCCACCAGGGACAATATCATTGTCCTGAAACATAGACTCATCTGGCAGATCTATTGTAGGGTTAGAAAAGAATAGCAAGTCAACATATCCTCAGAGAAGACAATGATCAGCTTAAAAAAAAAAAATTTAGATGGTGACTCAATTCTTTTAGCCATGCTGGTGTTCCCTGATTGTACTGTCAAAAGACATCAAGGGCACCCTGGGCCCCGCTGCACTGAAGCTATGAAAACACAGATATTCTGTTAGCCTGGAAAAAGCTGCAGTGTCGTGTTCCCGTGATAGTGGGGTTGTAACCCACAGAAAGCTGCAGTTACCACGGGAAGTACCCAGACTGTAGGAGAAACACACACATCCCTACACACATGGTATCTTTATTCTAAAAACAAGGCACCAAGTTTGTTTGCTCTGAGAAAGCAAGCAATACAAAGACTTCTTTTGTTTTAAATAGCAGGTTTGAACAAGTTTCAAGAGTTCTCTGCTTGCTACCTCCAAAGCCAAGTGCTCCAACACCAAACACTCAGCTGATGTAAGGAGGACAAACATGGCTCCTCACACTCCTAACTGCAGAAGGGTTGGCCAGAGCCTCGCTACAGCTGCTGCAGGCTGAACTGAACCTGCCAGTACCGGCTGTTGACACAGCTAAGCCGGAACCCAGAGGTCAGCTCTTGCAATCTCCAGTCTAAAGAGACCCTGCTGAGTAGACCATTATCTTTATGAAGCAGGAAGCAAAGTTAAGCATTAAGTCAAGAGCGGAATTCCAAGTGCAGTACCACTTGGAAAAAGAGGAAAGCAGAACCCTGACCTTTGACCAGCACCTAAGCATAGCCATAACTAGAGGTAAAGAGATCCTACAAATAACCTCCAAGAATCCCAGAAGTTACAAGTTCTCACCTTCATCCATGTACTGAAGCCGCTGGAAACAAACGAGGATCCCAGTCAACAATTCTAAAGGGGAATTCAGCTTCTTCAGAGTCAAGTCATTTTGGCATTGAGGCGGTGACCAGGTCTCATTAGTTTCAGCCAGATGGAGCTGGACACTAGAAGTCCGCAGGGGCAAGGAAGGAATGGCGATGCAGTAGTTCCTGACCAGGAGAAGTTCATGAGATGCATCTCTTAGAAAAAATCTCATAAAGTTTGTAAGGACAGAGGTCTAGATCTGGCAGTTATTCTTCCCTCCCCTAGACAGTCCCCTGCACCAAAGCCCCCCTGCGTATCACGAGCCCCTGACAGTATCCATGCAGCACAAACCGACATCACAGAAGCACTGTCTGCATGTGACGTACCAGCCTATATGGATTCACCAGAGACCACCAAGAAAGTAACGCACCAGAGTGGTTACAGAAAGATTTTTGTTCCTGCCCATCTTCCCATTTTCACTAGGATGACAGCAGCTTACTTGAAAGACAAGCAGCAGAGAAACAAAGCAGGAACTTGGCAAATACCCAAAGTTCCCTTTATTTTACGTTCCTGTTTTCTTCGTTAAAGTCTAGGTCTCAATCTGTATGTGTAGTCTAATCCATCATACAAATTAAACAGCTGTATGATCTTTTTGTTTCCCGTTTACTACATGGGGGTCTTGTGCCCGAATTCAAAGTGTGTGGGTAGGCTTTACTGGGGGGTGCTGGGGCTGATTATTCCCCTCGCTTTTGCATCAGCTAAAATCCTGCAGAGAAAGGAGCCAGGAGGTCAGAGGAAAAGCTACTTCAGATCTCCAGAAGCCTAATAGATTTTTTACTACACAGCACGATGAATTCCACACTCAGCCCAGGTTTGACAGGTGACAGCGTTCAGACTAGGGAGAGGTTTCATTAATGGAAAGAATCCACACTCATCCCACCTAGGACAAAAGGCAGTTACCACAAGTTGGTTTATAAAACAGTCACAGGATTTATTGAGATAAATACAAATAGAAAGTTACATCGATTCTCTATTCTGACAAAGAAATGACACTTCCAGAGTGTCCCCACTTAACCGGGTTCTAACCACCACTGTGCACAGACCAGCTGCCGCTGGGGCAGCACCTGACCGATGCCAAGCGCGCATCCACGCGAGGCACAGCGAGTCCGGATCCTCAGCAACATGAGGAACAGGCTTTGGATTACAAGCGCTCGATCATTTCCTACTGCATCCAAGCAATATTGCACCCACTAACGTTAACTTCATTTCCTTAGCTAGAAATGTTTAAAAGTGATATTCTTACTGCTGTTGTGGATCAACTACCGAACTTTCATCCATCTGGCTTTTAAAATACATATTTTTGCATAATTTAACCCAGAGAACTGTACGTGAACACACTGCTTTACTCATCATTGCATACATTTGTCTAGTACAAGACGTAAAGTGCGCTCTTTAGTCATGCTGAAATCATTTCTAGGTTAAAACTAAACCAAAAAGACACACCTTGTAGAGGGTAAATCTGGTTACTAGACCTGCACGTTGTCTACAAAAAACCCACCTCAAAACTGTGATGACCCCCATGAGCACATGCAACAGTCGAGTTAACAACAACAACAAAAAAAAACGTTAAATGCTTCATTGAAATCATATCATTTAAACCAGACATGATTTCTGGAACCAGACAGGTACCAAAATACTGTTAAAAACAACAAACTTCATTTAGCCATTTAGTGAAGTGTTATAGGTGGTGGCGCACTCCTTACACGCGTTCTCATTAAAGCCTCCTAGTGAACACTGAGCAAAGGTGCCAACACGTGCAGAAACTCGTGTTTTCCTGTGGAGTACTGCAAGCAAAGGTAACGAAGATTGTGACAGACAGAAACCTGGGCTGGGTTAATGTTCAAAGTATTTAATTTATATACAGTACATTTCAAACATACTTACATATACACACCTTTAAAAAAATTGTTCAGTGCTGAGAAATTTAATGAAATGATAATAAAAACCAAAAACCTTGTCAGAAAGGCGTTAGAAAATTTGAACTGTTAGAAAATACCAGTATAATGCCAGCATTAGAAAAAGATACTAGAACTAGAAAAAAAATTAAACTTGCGCAGTCTTTGTTAAGAAATTGCAATCATAAAAAGTCTGTACTGAAGAAGTATTTCTTTGAAATTACAAAAAAGTTGTAAAAAATTAAACGTAGAATGTTGCAGAACCTCGAGTTTATACTGTTTGCTGTAAGAGCAGTGATAGCAGTGGTATCATCCTGCTGCAACTTCCAAAAAGCATTTTGTGATCTCACAAGAAATCAACTTGTTACAAATACTGTACATATTATAATACAAGACCAGTTAAACTTACACAAAACTGAGCCCTCCAAAAATACAGAACTCAGCTGAGGAACCTACTTGCTGTACTGCAGACAAGCTAGAACTGAAACAAAACAAAAAAAGTTATTTCTGTAAAACCTTTCACCCATGTGAACTAGTTACTAGTGTAACAGTGAAATGAAGGGACATAGTTGCACAGGGATTGTGTTCACAGAGAGAAACTGTTATTATGTTAAACTTTTTTTTTTAGTATTTAAGCTTTTTTTTTTTTTTTTACCAGGATAAAGTACCAATCCACAATCTAAAAAAGTAAGACTTTTCTTTCCAGGCCCCACATTATCTGCGGATTTGAGACACAACAGAAAACAGGATCCACCACGAAGTACTAGCTTTATAATTTTTAAAACTGGTCAGAACCTATCCAATTTTATCAACAAAAAACTGTTTTATCTTTCAAGCAAAACACTTGTTGAAATACACAGAAGATCCTACTTAAGCTGAAGGATCTCAGTAAACTTCATTTGTTTTTTGTGATATTCTTACCACACGATCAAAGATGTTATAGAGCAAACTGTGTCAAGACCTTTCTCCTGAACGTTCATTTTTGAGGGTTTTTGAGAGTTTATAGATCTTTTGTTTCTTAGGAACGAAGCAGCGAGCTGTTTGCTACTTGAACATTGGACCAGTTATGCACCTCATTTAGAAAACCTCTTGTATGTAGAGAAAAGCCAAAAAATTCACCTGTAGAGCTCTAATACCCTTTTACAGAAGCAGCACATGCTGCAGGAACTGAATCTTTTAGATGAGGTGAACTTCATGAGTGATTTTCAGTCTGGGAAATGTACAGTCTACCTACCACTATTACAGCCAGTAGTGACAAAACCAGAAGTCTTAACATCTGTAAGGGCACAGCTCAGAAATAACAAATTAATAGAAAAGTCACAATATACAAAGAATCTTGAGCTCTCTGTGCTTTGACAAATATCACATTAAGTAAAAATGAACCATGCCTTAATTCTAGCAGAGTAACTACAAAATGAAATGATTTTTGAGCTTTTTGCCACTGATACAGAATTAAGTTCTTCATCATTTTTTGTTAAGACTCAAAACTATTCACATATATACACTTTTTTCAGTTAAAATGCAATACTTGAAACAATACAAAAACTACAATAAAAGTGAGGAAAGAATATCTTCATGTAAGTTTGCCATAATCAGCTTTTAAGATTCAGAAACCATTTTAAGCTTATCACAGACTGCTCTACTACTGGAAGTGTTTTGTTAAAAAATGAAATGTGAATTCCAATGACACTGAAACACCAAGCATGGTGTAAGACTTTGCACACAATACTTAACGGCAGGGTGAGATCAGAGTTATCACCCACATTTACAAAGAAAAACACCAAAGAACTACTCATGCATATCAGACACAGCTGTAGACGACACGTGGTCATGAAAGGAAGATCGTAACCTTCGTCAACAGACCCCTTCCAGCTCAAGCAGGTAAAAAAAACCTTCTTAGTTGTCCACATTATTTGTGCTGACCATAAACATAAGGTGAAAAACCATTCTGATGCTTAGTGTTTACCGCAGAAGAGCACTTAGGTTTGTTTTTCAATGCTAGTACTGTCCATGTTACCCTGCTTTAGTTTTATGGTGGCAAAGAAGGACACATCTTGATCTCTATCAGATTGCAAGGCTAGAATGGTCTCTTCTGCAGCTTCTAGATGAGGATTGCCAACACTTTTAAAGTAAGCTAGAATAAGGGAAGAAAAAGACAATTTTAATCAAAGCCAAAAGAACTAACCCTCGGGCATAAGTAGTGCAGGAACGCCAAAAACATCTGGAGTAGTTCATCCAACTTAGACTCCTTAGAAAAACTACAGGAAGCTCAGAAGCTGACAGAGAAACAGAAGTACACTGCTTCCTATTCATCTTATTACGTACTCCAGTATTTATGTGAGAATTTTTCTGCTGAATCCTAAATAGGAATGCATCAACAGGTACAAGCAAGCTCAGAAAGCTGCCACTATCCATGTGTTACAAAACGCTCTCCGCACTTTATTCTGAAAAGAGTAGAGGAGTTTTCTGCGCAACTCTCCCTTTGAATAATCAGAGATCAACTGATTTTTTTTTTGGTTTAAGGGATTCTAATACAGGAACTGATAGCGGCACGCAAAATTACATTCTTTCCTAGTACACTGTTAGCTTAAGACTAAAATGATAGAGCAAATCATTGCAGAGAAAGGTGTAACACTTCACCTGATGGACCCTCAAGACAACTACTGCATTAACAAAGGTCTGAAACATTAAAATCATCTAATGTGATGTTTACGAAAAAAAAATCGCCACACTCCTGCTCTACCCAAGGACGTCACTGCCCTCTAGTGATGAAATACCGCATTTGGCAGGTTGTCCACGCCTGCTTCAGGCCCTTTGAGGATCATGATCAAATATTCTAAGACAGAAGAGCCACTACAGTATACGTTCCTAAATCTATATCCCTAAATCTGAATCCAAACGTAGTATCCTCCATTAAAACGTATAATCCCGTTTTCAGTATAAACAGAACCAAAACAGCCTTTTACCAGTTGAGCCAAACAGAGAACTGCCCTGGCAGAGGAAAGATGGCAATTTTAAGACATTAGCTCTTTCAGAAGAAATTCGTGACCGCACCTTTCTCCAGCAGAGTCTGCCGTAGAGCCTTGGCGAGCAGAACCCTTACGTTTGGCACAGGATCTGAAGCAAGACTTAAAAGACTGGGAAGTAAATGTTCAACAAATTGGTCAACAGGCATACACTCTTCCTCTACTACGGCCTACAGGATGAACACAGAACACAAAAAAGCAAGATTTGTGTTAAAAATACAGTATTTGCCATTCCTTTCCATCTTGTCCTTAATCTGGCCTATTAAAAAAACTCAGTGTTTAACTCTGAACAAATACACCCTGTGTTGGTGAAATAAGCACAACCTTTGAAATCCTGTTGTGAAAACACGTCTCACCATTCTACAGTTCACCTGAAGATGACCCAACAAGAGCAGGTAACTTTCTTTTAGCTGTGTTTTTGGAAATAGGGCTCTCTTCCCTGTTGCACACTTTGCCTTTCAACATCCAGCCCTTGCTCCTCATTGCTACTGCAGTAAGTGTGTGGTGGTTGGAGCAGGGCGGGTAAGTGGAAATAAAGAGGGAAATAGTTCCTGCCATCGAGGACCCACTGGTAGTTTGAAGAGCTCTTGTGAACCTTTATCCTAGCATGCCAAAATATTACAAATGCAACTCCATTCAGGACTTACTTATTGACTTTGCTGCTCGGATGCCAGAAAGTACAAGGATCAGCTATTTCAGCTGGAGGCACAGGCCAAAGCAAAGACCACAGCTTCCAAACGGGATAGCTGCACACCAGTACTGAGACCAGGCTGACTCTGCCACTGTCTTCCGTTAACCCACAGAATCAAAGAACCCAAAAAATGACAAAGAAATTGAGAGTCCAAATTTCAGTTTTGCCCATGTTGCTGAAAAGCCCCAAACTAATTGTACACATAGAACCACAGAGAGAACATTCCAACCTGACAAATGAAGGCAAAAGCTTGTCTTCCAACCCACTTAGAGCAGTGACGAAACCGTACTACAAGTTCATTAATGAAATTCAATCCCAGCGCATTTGCGTTGTTTGCATAGAACTTCTGCAGTATTGCTACAACCTGGGAACCAAAGGAAGGGGAAAAGGAGAAGGAAAAAAAGGAGAGATGAAACTTAAGTTGTAGCCCTTAGAAAGCTAAAAAAGGATCACCTGAATCCTAGAAATGCACAACAAAACCAGTATTCAGTGTAATCAGCTGTGCTTGCACAATTTAATAAATTACTGGGTTTATTCAGGAGCAAAAGAAAGCATAAGCTTTAAAAAAGCTGTTCGTTCAACTGAAACAAAACACACCACAAGAAATTAGAACAGCCATTACAATAATGTCCCTTTCTGTGGTGCCATGAAAAGAAGCGACTGAAGGAATCTTTCTACTCACTGAGGACACCTATGGGATGGTGGCATTATCATGGAGTTCATAAATCAAATCAACTTTGAGGAAAGATCAGTTATTTTATATTTAATTCCCCACAACTGGAGGAGGAAAAAAAAGAAAATAAAAAATCTTCTATATCATGGTTTTCATCTAGTTGAGAATACATTTATCATTCAGATACAACCACAGAGAAAGACTTTAATGCCTGTGGAAGTCTGACAACTGAAAACATTCTATAAAGAAGTTTCCGATTCTCTCTTTCCATATTGTTTACCATGTTTATCAAAACATATCTGTATTCACCCTACTTGTCTGAAAGAAGATAGAGTGATTTCAGGTATCCCTCTCAAGCATCACTTTCCTCCTCTCCTGCCAGGAGGTGAACTAAATCCCCTACCAGTTTGAAGGAGATCCACCGGACTTCCGAAACTTTATCTGAGCAGAGAGTTAGTGCAATGTGTCTTAGGTAGTCATAGACATCGTTGGGGTTGTAGAGTTCCAGGATCAGGATCAGCTGCCTGCAACACAAACGGATCCACTGTAGCAAGTGCAGCACTAACCTGCTCTCAGAGGTGCAAGAAGTTTCTTGCAACGTCAAGTCAATCTCACAAAGCAACATGAAGGATTTACTCTGGTGTAGAAATCTACGTTTTCTAAACGTCTCAGAACCGCACAGAACTCATTCCAGCCACACTGCTGCCAGTGTGTTACAGCAGCCGTGCACAAACCAACCCCAAACTGACAGCTCTCCACTAGATGTCAGGAAACTGCTGTGTAACATCCTTGCCCCAGAGCGAGATTGAGTTTGCTGTGCCGAACTACAGAGGGAGAGTAAATCCTCAGTAGCCCAAACAAAGTAAAGTGATGAACATGAAGGTCAGACTTTAGCTGCAAACTATACCTACAAACATTCTTTGGGTGCTTCAAGTATCAACAAGGCTTGTAGAAAAAGAATTGTGTCATGTTACTCTCTCCATTTACATGGAAATACCGGATGAACTCGGTTTTTTCATACGCATTAGAAAATGACTTTGTACATACATTTCACTGATTTTTACAGGACTGTCTAGAACTGAGTAAAATCTGAAACATCACTGAATATCTGTATCAGAGTGTCTTATTTGATAAGCTGCAAGCAACACAGATCTCTATTTTAGTATAATCAGTTAAGTTTCAGTCATGCTTGATTACAATACAGCTTGCAAAAAAACCAAACCAAAACCAAACCACCAAAAAGACAGACCCAAAACAACCCAACAGCCAGTGGCTTTTCAGTTCGGTTCCTTTTAAAGACTGGTTGTAATCTTTTAGTTCCTCATTAGGGTGTGCTAACTTCTGAACGTAATTACGTATTTCCAAGTTAGTCGTATAGATTAAAAATCGGAAGTTAATAGAATTACATACTCTGCCAGCTCGTAACGAAACCTCCAGTTCCTGCTGTTGTCAGTCACCACGAATTCTTGAAGTTGGTAAAGATACTCTCGCCTTTTGTCTGCATGAAGTAACTGAAAGGAAAACATTACTAGTGTCAAACTGGTAACATTCAACACTCGCAGTTCTCTGGTGTATTGCTCTATTCACAACTATGTGCATTTCCTACCTGAAAGCAAGTGATCACTCATAAAAACTTACTAAAAGCTTATTAAAAACTACACAAATCAGTTGAGTGCCTGGGCACACGGGACTGACATCCCAAAAAGTACATTAAGACATCAATTCTGCAAGGACACCCACCTCTGGGCATAAGACCGAGCAACCAAAAACTAAGGATTTGTGTTTATGATGCAGCAGCCCACCAGGATCTGCTCTCTTCTCTCCCAGCCACAAACACAAATTGCTCACAGTCCAATTTTCCAGCTGGACTGCACAAAATACTAATTCCTTTACAACAGCTAGGAGTGTTTACAGCCACACTTAAAGTGTTCTCAGTTTCGATATTTTGTTAGAATGTGACAGAAGAGAAGCGAGGGACCTTAAACAGTTCACAAAAAAAGGTACAAAACTACACACGTAAACAGATAGTGGTATCTGCACCATCTCATTAAAAAAGCTCTCTTGATAAAATGGGAGTAAAAAGTTTCTAATCTTGAGAAATGAAATTATACTTTCCTACCTTCAGAAAGTCATACAGATGTTTAAGGACACCAATACGCACTTCATCCAGATCTTTCAAGAATCCGTTGAAAATTGGCACCAGATCAGCAGCTGTCAGCTGATCCCCCAGAATAACTGCTAGTTCATGGATGGAGAAAGCCAGTGTTCGACGCACCTTCCACTGCAAACCATTTAAACAGTGAATTAGCTTCGACATCAAAACTAAATAACAAAGCTCTTCAACTAAAACTGCGTGAGGACTGAGAGAGCAGAAGAAACACCTACACAGCAGTCAAAAAATGTCAGTCTTACTTATGAAGTCTGATAATTTATATTTTTAGTGCACACCTAATCCCTTATAAGAAAGTATAACTTCAGTGCAGACTGATAAAAAAGCTACTCAAAATTCTGATTTTTTTTTTTTTACCTGTACGTCTGATGCCAGCGTTTCGTACGTGTCCTTCAGGCAGTGCCAGTTCTGCCTGCCCAGTGTTAAGGCCACCCCAGGAAGACTATATGCACAGTGTTTGGCTATTTCAGTGTCAACAGTCTGGGCTCGAGCCGGATCCGTCATTGACAAGTACTGGTCTAACAAAGGTTGAGGTATGATATCCTACAGATACAGACAGTACATCAGCAACACGCACTTTCCTTATTTTCATATCAGAAAGAAAATACACCTGTTGTACTACATTATTCTCTTGCTGCTAACTGTCTGGAGCTAACCACAAAGAGTGGCAAGACATCCCTTTTGTAGGGTAGCTTTACAAAGGGTAAATGACCCCTGGAGTTATTTGTCCTCTCATTAGGATAGAGCAGTGAGCAATTAACAGTAATTATTAATCAACATGTTGCATCAAACCAAAGTGAAAAAATTCTTCTTTGGTGAAGACACAGTAAATCCAGTGACAAAACAGCATTTCAGTGCCTGCCTTGGTTGCACAGATTGCCTCTAAGGCACCAAAACAGCAACAGAATTTTTCTAGTTTTCCGATTTAAAGTAGGGCTCTCCTCAAATGCTCAGAGCGGTTTCCTCACACTCCGCAATTGATCAATTGCAAACTATCGCTATATTCAGGGTAAGATGAACTGTATCCAGAACTCCAATAAAGCAGATGTTAATCACCTGTAATTTTGACTTGTCATCTTCAAATGGTGGACTATTTTCTTGCTCTTTATTTTGAAATACATTGGTTCCTCTGTGTTGCTCCTCCAAGTCCTGTAAAAGGGCACAGCAGCTATGAAATGAATTTGACTGCTGTTGGGGTATTGCAAAGCACCACACTACAGAACAGTGCAGTTCAGAGACAGAATAGCCTTTTACAGACAAAGCCTTATTCAGTGTGTTTATACAAGGACAAAAAGACAACAGGGCTGTACACCAAGACAAACACTGTTAAGACTGTAGCAGCAAGAAGAGGAACAGTAGTTAGATTTACTTCTAAAAAAAGCAACCTATTTTAATACACTGAAACCCAACATTCATATGGATTTTTGGATGGTTACTTTTACCATCTTACTTTTTACTCTTAAATAGCTTTTCTTCTCGGCATGAATTTAAAATTACATTAAATAAGGCAGCTTTGAAGCTGCTCCATCAGTACCATGATAAAAGCTTTACCTCTTTTATAAACACACTGCTGGAAACTCCTAAGCCTACCAAGTTCTGAAGCATACACCTCTCCCCAAATAGCAACAAAAAACTTCAAAATAATTCGAAGGTTTAAAATACCGAAACTGACAAAGTTTGAAATCTCACACAGTGTTTTACAGTTTTGTTTGTACAGGTTTTATGTGCCATTTTTGTTCATAGACAAGGAGAGCTTTTCTTTGTATTTCACAATTAGCACCAGCAACATGAAATACCGTGCAAACCATTTTTTCTAATCCTGTCTATACATCGTAATAAAGAAATCGTAACTAGGAACTGTGTCACTACCTGATTCAACCTCCTCTCTGGAGATAAGAAACTAACTTTAGAGTCACTGCAGGAAGTGGTGAGACCATACTTGATGCCATTTCACCTGAAAAAACTACTACAAGACTACTGCAAAACTTTTAACACTTGAGTAATTTGTGCACAAACGGAAATAACAGCCCTCTGTAGCTTTTCTTTTTCTTTTTTAATTAAAAAAAAAAGCAGCATATGACAGTTTGAGTGTAGTAATGTTCAAAGGTGGGTCAACTACGCCAGGGACTACATGAACACACAGAGTACTTCAGCTGGTAAGAATTCACTTCGGACACAGAACACAAAGCATACTCACTGTGCTTTTCAGTGTACTGGTGGTAGACTGGTCACTGATGTTATCCTGGGAGCCCAGGGTTGAAAGACTGTCTTCCCCCACCTGGCTGCAGGTAGCATCTGAAACAGCTTTGTTCTGCAGTTTGCCATTGCTTTCTTCCACCTTTTTGGTCTCATAGTCACCAACAGAATCAAACTGAGCAGCTCTGAGAGCAGCAGACAACACTTGGACCTGAGCTGTATAAAGCAAAAGACTATTTAGTCTCTCTTCTGCACTTGAAAACATTAAACTTGCAATTAGTTAATTTGAAAAGGTAAAAAGAAGCCTGGCGCTTTTTTCTTCTGAGAATGCCGTATTAGCAAACATTTCCTCTTAGAAATGAAAGGCCCATTACTCTTCCATAAAACCATCACAAATTAAGAGCAATGACTTGGATGTATTAACATTTTCAGCAGAAGCGTTCTACCAGTTTCTACTACTGAAAGATATTTCTTTCTAATAATCCTGTTACTGCTTTAAAATTTAATTTTTCACCTCTTCCTCTTTTAAATCTTTCTTTCTGATCCTTTGACTCACAAATGAAGGATTTTTTATTTTCCCGGTAGCTTTTCTGAATGGCGATGGGGAGCCATCTAAATACACCACACTCCCAGTCAGCTTACAGTACTGACTGACTACTGCAGGAAGGAATCCAAATCATGCTGCAGCTCCTACAGATATGACTTTGCATGTAGAGAAAGGCAGATGAAACAGCTAATTCACTACAGTACCCAAAAAATTAGTGGAACAGGAAACTGAGTTGACTAAAGACAACAAGCTTGGCAGGATTTGGCCCAAGAAACATGGATTCATCCTGCTATCAGCCCATCATCACTATGTTCATCCACAGGCTTGTGTGAGGCTAAGGAAAGACTACCTGAGATTAGGGACATTTTTACTCAACCAAATATTAGATGAAGTCAGCTGATAACAGCTCTCTCTGTCCCTAAAACCACAGTACTTACAGGACTCAAAGCCAGTTTTAACAAATTTCAACAAGCTCTTTTTCCTTTTATAGTTAGATCTGATTTATTTCTCACGCAAACACAAGCTAGGAACACTCCCCAAACTGTTCTAGAAATAACTCAGGTCTTGGGAAAAAAGGCTGTTGAGTAACTTTCTGCTACAATTTACTATTCAAAGAGGTCTCATCACCTTATGAACATCAAGCTAATTAAACTGCAGTCAAGGGTTTTCTAAAGGCCAGGAAAAAACCTGTCAGAGAAGACATGATTTTACTGTTAGTCTCACCTTGAACATCTGGATCGTCTATGTGCTCCTGTAAGCTTTCTAGAACTTTTTTTATTTCACTACTAGCCACACAGTTACTACATGGCACAGAGCAGCTATCTTTGTGCTTTTCAGTCTTGAACTGAAGCAGCTCCAGATCCTGACTTATATCAGGCAGAGGAGGGCGCCAGTAGAGGAAATTATTAAATATGTCCCCAGCAGACTGTAGCCTTGAGTTCATTCCAGGAAAACTGCTGTCCTTACTGACTTCTGTGACACCAGCAGCAACTTTGTCACCCTGAGACAATTGAGACACGTCTTCTCCAGGACTGGTACGACACTCCGAACTTTCTTCCTGTGTATCTTTATTTAGGTTCTCAACTGACAGCTTTGTATTAACTTCAGCTGAAGTCTCCTCAGGCGATGATTCTGGTTTGATTTCCACGGGTTGTTCTGAACTGGTAACAGACACACACTGTTATCTAAATAAAACTTCAAAGTACTCTATATCAATACTTTTCAGTTAAAAACTTCATAAGAAAGCATCGACTACATAAGCTTATTTTCTCTGCACAAAGACAGGATCTGTTACCACTACACTTTATTTCACCAGTTTTCATTTTACCCTCCCGTGAAGCCAAAGTGAATTTTTCAGTAATGGGGCTACACTCAGACACATGCATGAGCTCATTTTTCAGACCTTTCCTGGAACTATATTCTCAAACTCAAATTTTTAGCTCTGAACAGCAATTAAAAGGATTATTTTCCTCCTTCCCCCTTCCGTTACGTCACATCTTTCCCACGATTTTACCTGGAAAATGTAGCATTTGTACTGGAAGACATTAAAGTTATATTGTTGCTTGGCTGACAGGAATTGGAATTCACATCTTGCGTTGATGGTCGGATACTCAGCGTCCCATCTTCTCGGATATAAAGACCAGCACTTGAAGGGTTTGCAAATGTAGAAATAAAGGGGCCAAGAGACTGAAAAGCAGCCTGACGAACCTGTGATAGTATAAAGAGAACCATCAGGATTCATGCAACTCCTACAGAGTTAATGCAGAAAAATAAAAAAAGTTTGGTTCCATTTTATTAAGAATCAATTGATTCTTACTGCAATAGCTTCATTCAATACAAAATACAACCAATTATCTATTGCCAAGTAAGTGACCCTTATTCTAAAGCAAAGCGTGTTAGAATATTAAGCATGTATCTACAATCATAGTGAGGAAATTTTCAGAGGTTCTAAATTTGAAGGGTATCACTGTCTACTTCAACTAATACTTTTAGCACAAGTAACCTATTTTCAGAAGAGTGTTTACACTTATAAAAAGAACGGTTGATAAAAATTCTAAGTAGTAAAAGCAAAGAAAAGATACTATCTTGGTAGAGAAGACCAGATTTAAGTAGATTAGACTGATCCTACCAAATTTAGGGAACTTTTACAGTGTGCTTCTGACTTGCCCATTCTTTGTGTATTTTTTTAATATTACTCACCCATCTGCAAGTGTCACTAATAAGACTGATAAACAGCGGCGACAGTTTACTTCTGCGAACTTCTGGGGATGTGGTATAAGACACTGCCATAAAGCACTCAGCACAAGCTTTTCTCATTCCCCAGACACTATCAGAACAGAGTTCAAAGAACTTGGGAATCTGCCAAAAATCAGCACAACAAAGACCAATTAACGACTAAACAAAGACTGCAGCCACTTACTATCAAGGTGTTTTTGGAAACTGGAGACAATGATAACTCAAGAGAGAATAAGTGAATTGAAGAAATGGAGACAGGCTAAAACCCTGTATTAGTGCAAGAAATTGGAAACGCTCTATCTGCCATTTACTTCATTAGGATTTTATGTAGGAAAACACCCAAAGAATTATTAATGACCTATTTTTCCTGAAACTGTAACCTGACTGATCATCTAGTTCAGGGCCAAAGAGTCAGTAATTCTAAAATGTGTGTATCTATGAGTGTATGTATATATACACACACACATATATATATGTGCTGTCAATTACATTTTTAAAGTGTTTTGCAAAACAAGAACTTTCCATCTGAAGATATGTCTGTTGTGAAGACATCACATGCAGTCATTCTTCCACTTGACCTGCCTCAAGGCCATTAAAA
>JAVSBS010026469.1:0-11868 GCA_033124195.1 Coracias cyanogaster | reverse complement strand
GGAGCCATCTCTGTCTGTTGTGTCCAGCAGGCGATGCTGGCACCACACTGGGCAGTGGAGGAGCTGGGCCCACAGGAACCTATGGC
The DNA here is from genome assembly GCA_033124195.1 of Coracias cyanogaster. Taxonomy (NCBI): domain Eukaryota; kingdom Metazoa; phylum Chordata; class Aves; order Coraciiformes; family Coraciidae; genus Coracias; species Coracias cyanogaster. The sequence goes on along the minus strand of JAVSBS010026469.1, from coordinate 11,782 downwards.
AGAACTGTTTGAAACAAGACTTCTGAGGGGATGTTGCTGAGTTCAGCGTTGGCCTGTGTGACCAGGCAACTGATGGCAGCATAAAATGGTGATGGCTGGATCAGCACAACACCATTTCTATTCATCCCCAGTTTTGCTGGATAATTGCAAGCAAACCCTTAGCCAAATCAACTTAAAAATGCAAGCGCACTGATTAATTTACAGAGAAGACAGTAAGAGAACTCCTTATTAAACCTTTTGAACTGAGAAGTACAAACCTGGTGAACGGATTTTAATTTTTACATACCAGCAGTCTTTCTGTGGCTTCTTGCCCAACTGCATTACAAATGTCACCAAAGTTAGCTGCACAAATCTAAGAAAAAAAAACCTCTAATGAATAACATTCAGGCTCTTTCAAGCGCATTAGTTTTACTATCAACTTCACATGCATTATTTATCCCATGTAACACCTGCACGTGTTTGACTATTCAAATTTCAGCCATGTAACTACATCCTGTGACATTAACTCATCCCAAACAATGACTCATTAGAGCAAGCTTCCGTAAGCCACATGTCTTGGAAATCAATAGCAATAAAAGGTTTCTGCACGAAGAGCAGCATCTTCAGCAATCATTAAAAGGGAACTAATAAGCCTACTTGAAAGTTCAAATTACTCCGAACAGCAGCTGTCAAAACTGAAGCAGACTAAAATACGATACTCGGGTCAGGACTTAGGTGTACTCACAGAACCATCTTTGCTATGGCTGAGAGTGGCTTAAGTACTTTACTAAGTTTAATCAAGGTCTCAAGTTAGTGCCATTTACAGGACATTACAGATGCTGTAATTAAGGCAAAAGGGATATTCCCTCATGGTGGAAAAAGATGTTGCCAAAATCTGAAATCAATTACGATAGGACAGTGTTAATATTTACTCATTCTATGTGCTTATTTAGAAGGCTGTAATGCAGCTCAAATTCCAACGAATGCAGCTTACGTCACGGACCAAGCTGAAGCTCTGCAAGACCCTTAAGTCTACTCAAACATTTTAAGACTTCTTATGCTACAAGTTCCCTTTTGTACTCAAAGAGGAATTAAAATAAGCCTTACACTTTCAGGATTTCTCCTTTTGGTAATACTAGTTTTTATTTTTAAAAAGGAAGGATAGCTCAAATACCTATTGCTTTTGAATTTCTTGTTCTGAAATAAGACAGTGGAGATCAGGTACGTTGTTTGCATCCTGCACAGTTGTGCAACACCATTAAATGGGCAAGATCAGTTTAACTGCTACACCAAAGCTACTCACTGAGGACTGTTACCTATTTCTTTACCGAACTACAGGAAATGTAGGCATGTCAATGAACTGCTCTTCCACGCTCCTTCAGAATTCATCAGCTAAATTAGCCAGTGTTCATGACGAAGTTATTCAGGAAGTTATTTCAACAGCAACATGCAAATTAATTTGTACGTGGTTTATGGTTGAAAACATACCAACCTTTCGGACTTGGAACAATTTCCCATCACTGCACAGTTCGCAGAAACGAGGAAGCAGCATGTGCTCAACTGTTGTTCTGCTCAGCATAGTAGCCATTTTACAGATTATCTAAAAAAAACAAATTAAGGTGGGAATGTACATAACGAAAAGAAAATCCTAAGGCTTGCAAGTGGAGCCAAATACTCCTCCTAAAAATTACTTCTGACAGCAAGAGAGCAACTACCATCAAACAGATTTAACTGCTACACATTTTTCAGCTTTTTATACACCTCTTTTATCAAGCACAACTATGGGTTGTTTTTTTTTTAAATTCTATGCAACTGTGCCTGAACGTAACATGTCTGCACATAACCCATTGTCTTTTTATCCAGTTAAATAGACTTGTATTAATAAATTCACTTTCAAGGTGTTTTATAATGTGGCATACCCCAATGTTTTGTACAGAGAAGACAAAAGTTCCATTGCACTAGCCAGCATACAAAAAAAAAATTCACAATCTTAAGCATGTTAGAAATCTCAAGCTTAAGCCCCTTGGCTTTAACAGGACTGTTCAGATACTTAAAAACAAGATCAGACAACACGATAAAGTAAGTTCACTGTATACTAGAAACGAAAAGGGATAGCAAGACAAACCAGTTGTATATATGACCTAATGCACACTTTACAAGAATCACCCTCAGAAATTCTAGGAGTTAACATTACAGCTTAATTCAATAAATGTAGTAACATGCTGATTAATTTAGCTTTCTCTGAGGAACTGTCAGTTTCAAATACCATCACAAACCATGTTTCTGCGTGAAAAATCAGGTGCTTTGGATCAGATGTTACCTTTCAGCTCCCACTTTTGAGGACAACCTGCTATAACTCTTGTATTTGCAAGAGTTGAAAAGAAGGGCTCCTATGTACCTTATCACTCAACTGCTCTGCCTGCAGCTCCAGGAGTTTAATGCTCACACAAGTGCTGGCAGATTAACAGTACTCATAGCTTGCTATTTTTATTTTCCAAAATTACTGAAGCTTTCTACATCCAGAAAAATACGCTTCATTTGTAGAAATATTTAGTATTCTATTACTAAGGTAAACAAGAACCAAGGAAGACAGCATTCAAGGCCTTTCTTACAAAGTTTCAAACTCCTAAAATGCATCTGGTGCTCAGATGTCACCCTGGAAATCTGCCTAAGCAATATTCCACTCCCAAACAAGGAAGAGGAAAGTCGAGCTGGTGAAACTATTTTACAGGTCAAGTGTCAGACACGCGTGCTGAAATGTAATTACACACCAGCACTTTTCTGTGGAGTCAACTGGTTTCTTGAAAGCGAACAGGGAATTTTTTTTCAAATCACTTAAGACCAGGTCACCATTCATATATTACAACATTACTGTGAAACCTGGTAGAGCAAGCGTAGAGAAACTGTTGGAGAACACAGCAATGTTAACCAGAATTAAAACAAGGCTGCCAAGAACCAACAACATTTTAAAGTTATTTGGCTACTATTTTGACTACCATTTAGTATCCTGAACTATAAAGATAATCTCTTTAAGCCTGATCTTTTGAAAAATTCAGAATAAAAATTAAAGATTTGTTGTGTTAACCAAAAAATTCAAAGTTGTTAGTGAATAAACACAAAAGGTTTGAGTGCTTCTTTTATGTCAGCACTATCCCTGAACCTCATCTTAATTACTCTTACAAAAGGAGTAGTAGTTCTTGTTAAAACTCAATATGTCATCAACCTATAGGAAAAGTCCCTCATCATTTTGGGAAAAACTTTTGCTGAGTTTGAAGACCTTATACTTTACGTTTTTAAACATACAATAACATCCCTGTTCCAAATTTCTGTAACTGAATAGCTCAGTTCTCAAGAATCACCATTTCAGAAAGATTCCTCAAGCAATTCATTGACACAAAAGCCCAGATTTCTTCATTGCACAAAAGCTACAGGACCTACAGAAAGGTCACCCAAAGTACCTCTACACTTAGCCCAAGGCATTAATAACTACTGCTCGGTACAACAGTACTCAGGACAACCTCGCCGCCTTCTTGAATTCAGTGAAGATCACTTTTAACCCCTCCGTATGGTGTGTCAAGTGCTGACCCTGTTCAAATTCCTTCAGAATTCCCATTGTTTCAATGGTGCTCACACTACAAATGATTAAGAAACCTACAGATTCAAGCCTTAACAGCTTTGTACACTCGACCTTCACATGTACCCAACAGCAGCTTCTCAATTCACAACTGAGCAACTAACAAACAGAGGAGTAAACCAAACTGAAATAGTGATGGTATCGAAAGTTTAAGCTCAATGATTGATGTAAAGGCCTCAGGACACTAAGAATGCAAGCATAATTATTTCCTGGGGTTTATGCTCACAACAATCTCACACAAACTTGTTATATTCTAAAAGAGCTTTATAGTAGCACTGCTAAAAGATAGAGAACAAAAACAATTAAAAAAGAAAAAAGTAAGGATAAGATTTCTTCCAAATTCACTTACATTCACAGCTTCCACCTTGTACTCATCGTCACTGTCAGGAGCAGAGAGGTCCAACAGAATTGGACACACCTTATTTTCAATGTCACTCTGAGCAATAAGATCTTGTTCTAGCAGTATGAGCAGTGCTTCCTGACCTGCCTTTCTAACCTGTTAACATGAACAAACAAAGCAAAGTATGTCACTATAAAAACAACACTTACTGATATGAGTACCACAAAAAAGCACGTTTTCAATGAACACTGGTACAAGTTAAAAAAACCCACACCACTACAGAAAAACCCTCTCAGTTTACACATCATAAGGAATTTGTAATAAATACTAGATTTTAATGTCGTCATTTAATGACATTTCATCAAATTTTGAGGAGAAGCCAGAAGTAGAAGACAGGACTTCTAAGTCACGACTCCTGTAACAGACTGGGTCAATATGCTGTGAGGCAAATCCTACAAGTTTTCCATCATCTGCTAAGTAAAGTATGAGAAACAAAATTCAGACCTCCCTAGCAAAGGCTGCTGAAACCAATAAACACAAAGCACCACATAAAAGCCAGGTATCAAATCAATGTGGAATTTCCCATTATCTCTTCCTTCAGTTCACTGAACCACACAGAATTTTCCAATCATTCAACTGTCTTTTTCCTACCTGATTGTTAACATCTGTGAGGTATCTCACTACTATGGGCATAAGGTATTCAAAAAACGCTGTTGGGAATTTTGGTCGACTTTCTTGCAGAAAAATGGCAATGGGAGGTATCTGCTCCATCAGCTCTGTACGTACAGTTGGTTCTAATAATAAAAAAAGTCAAAACTACATCAGTAAATATGAAGTTAAGATCAGGTACTCTAAAAAAAACCCAACAATCTTTTTTGTTTGTTTTCACAATAGAGGAAAATTAAGATATTCAAAGCATGAAGAAACTGAGGTCACCTGTTCTTAAAAGGAAAGCTGAATAAAATAGAATAGCCTTACATACATCACAGTCCGGACTTGGGATAAGTTCCCAAATCAAATAAAATGAGAGCACTAGCTAGAAAACCCAATCACCATGAACGTCTGCACGTGAGGTACTAAAACACAATTGTGCTGTGCCACATATACTACACATTCAGATGTAATGAATTCCTTGAAAATATTACTTTGGGCACTACGCTAAGTAAGTGTCTTTCATTTATAGATCTACCATACAAAATACTTCAAAACCAGAAAAAAATCATCTTGTTTTCAACCACATATTGCTGTTAGGTGATTTAGTTTCTTTAGTTCACTCATTGCCTTCTCAAAATTGAAAAACTATTGCTTTCTATATCGCAGCTTATGCAAAAAGTTACACACACACAAAAAAAAACAACTAAAACTTTCAAACCTGCATCTTCAGAAAGCCTGACCACTATTTCCATTACAGTCAGGAAATCTTCTTCATTATTACTGAAATCTCGAAAGACATCCAGAAGGCCTCTGGCAATAATTTGCCTGTGGAGTGAACAACATATTAATTGCCTTAGCATCCTGCCAACAACATGTAGACGGGATGAGCTTCTCAAATGTAAAAGAGCCCCTTAAAGATCAAGCTTTTCTCTGAACATTCAGACATATCAGTTATACAGTTTCTCCATGTCCCAACAAAACAAAGATGCAGTCAAGAGATCTTCTTCAGATAATGAAGAACAAAAATTTTAATGGAAATGTTATATAAAAGTTATCCAAACAAAAATTAGGCATGCGCTTAGGAGAATATAACAGAAGTTAATGACATCTTAACGTCCACAACACTTTCAGACTCAGTTATCATCAAGCGTAGTTGTTGTACCCTTACCTGTTAAATATGTTGTCACTGAAGGCATATTTTTCTAGACGAGCCAGTGGAGTTAAGTTATCCTGTCCAGGAATGTCCAGGAATGCTGTTATCCTCATGCTGTCACAGTCTGGTCCATAATCTTCAAACCCAACTTCAAAGACAAGAAGAATAACCCAGAAAGAAGAAAAAAAAAAAGTCAATCCAAGAGACAATGAGAGATGTTACAGTATAAAACACACTATACTATTAAGTCTTTTTTAAAGCTATTCTTCAAAGGAAAAATATCTGTACATCGCTTGAAATGGCTTAAAACAATTTTAAGTTGTACCTAATCAAGTCAAGAGCAACACATGCAGATAGGCCTGTAAATTCCAGCTTTGAAATTTAATTATTTTCATGTAATAAAATTCTTGGCTTTTAACACGTTTTACTTTGCAATCTGAGTGGACTAACCACACATACTGTGAGTTAAGAGGGCTCAGCTGACAAAACCCTGTGCCATCAAGTGACCAGCGTATTCAAAAGGAAAGTAAGTCCCATTTAAAGAAGCTGAAATGTTAACAATGACAGAAAAAAGCCAAACTGTACTGCTTTAAAACAAACTCTTGGGTCTGTTTCAAAGTTATGAAGGTACATTTTTCTTACTGCAGTTACTGGGTCCCACACATCTAATTTGGATGTGCCTTCAGGAAAAATGTCAACTTTACCTCACTTGTGAACATACTGGGAGATTTCTACTGCAGACCTATCAACTACAGACTTTGCCATGTAAACCCACTCGTTTAAATTTTGTATTTGCAGCTTCAGATTTCTAACCAAATATTACCAAGCCAACAGTTTTCCTCATTAAGTCTTGCAGTCACCTAATCCAGTAACATGCCCTAGATTATAGGCAAAAATTAAGACTGAAGGGGAGAAGGAATAGACTAAAAGTCTCTATTATTCCATAAAGCACTCTAAAACTGCCAGTGCATTCAATGATGTGTATGTTTAATAAAATATGTATTTCCAATAAAACAATTTCTTCTGGATTGAAATGGCTGTATCTTTATCAGGATAATTAAGCTCCAGCTCTACTGCCACTCTTATTTTACCAGTTTTATATTACAAACACTATTCCCTAAGGAATTCTTTAATCTGAGACCCAGCACAATGACTTCAGCTCTAAACTACTTTGATATTTATATTAAAAAAACTTCTATCACCAAGAGGTACCCAGCCTCAGCTTCTTTCCTGCAGAAAAATTCCTGTTTCAAATATAAAACTCTGCTTTCCAATTATTTAACATGAGCCAGAACATTCTCAGAAATAAAGCTCATTTAAACAAGAAATCATCTGAACACACTTGGTGCAGAATGTTATACTTGAGTCTTCAGGGAAAAAGATAAAAAGCAGGTTGGTTTAAGACAGTCCAGACTCCAAGGAACCTAGCTGAGTCAAAAGACCAGAGCAATTCTGAATTCTGCAGACAATATGCTCTGACCAACAAGTTCCACAGGATTCAAACAGGAGAAAACAGTGGGATTAAAATAAATGCTCACATTTCAAATGTACACACAGATACTACAAGTGAATCCGCAGCTACATGGTCAGAAACATACGCTAATTATTCATGGCTTTTTACAATGACTACATATTGTACCGACATCCTTATTTCCATTCAACTGGTCATTACTATTTCTAGTGTCTGCTCTTCATATATTTTTAAATTCTGGCAGGTTCAAAACATTTATCTGCACCAGCGTATTTAATTTATATTGCACAGATCTGTCTGGGACTGACCTGCTCACGTGCCCCAAGGCGAGCTTTCTCACCAAGCAAAGTCTTGTTTTGAAGCAGCACCAAGTATTTGCTGCTTGAAAAGAAGCCTGCGATACCACTGCAAGCTCACAGGAACTTACACAGCATAGGCAGGATTGTGGATTTCCTTCCTGAGGTTGCAACAAACTCTCCACATCCAAACCCAGCTCTGGCCGTTCTTCTATCTATGCAATTATAACATTAATACTTATTTTGAAATCCACACAGATCAGACACTTTCACCAGCTAGTTTAGGGAGCTAGCCACCTGTTATAGAAAGAAACATGTAAGGCCTAGAAAAAATAACAATCAGTGTACCTTATCTAGCACCCACTTGTTCTTGAATTAAGATATGCTTTAAAAATTAAGGAAGGCTCTTATCTGTTCACTTCAAATATTTCAGAATTACTACCAATTCAAAAGATAAGGAACTAAATCTCACTTTTAAGTCTGACTACAATACTGCACCTGGGACTAATTTTGTAAACACAATGAACATGCTCTATTTTACTACTTCGGAGTACTTCTATTATTCCTTTAAATTAGCTAGGCACACACCAGTACTTCTAGGACCATGGGGAAAACACAGCCAACTACTTCTGCTCAGGATCAAGAGAATTAAATACCTCAAAATTTTTGCACACATTCAGTGTATATGCAAGTAAGAAATAATCATGGCAGAATCCATTTTGTCTTCTGACAAGAATTTTAATTTTCTTTTTCCAGAAAAAAAGTCATAAGTAGTTACAGGTTTCAAAATACACCAGAGTACTAGAAAGTAAATTACTGAAAAATAATGAACTGGTGTTTTGTATCTAATGTTCGCTCACAGGTGAATCAACTATTCGGCATTTTTCCCCTCTAACAATATCAAACAGACAAGCTTGAAATCTATCCACTTATAAAAAACAATAAATGTTGACAGCATTCACAGCTGAACTTCACCACACCTTAGTCTGACCTAGACTCAGAAGCTGCTTAGAGCCTGTTAGAAACACCTGCAGGGTCACAGGATTTAGCTCCACAATTCAACATCGTTAGCTGGGATCACTATCCACTTTTTCCAATACAAAACAGTAAATAGTGCAACGATTCCACGAGCTCAAGGTCATTTCCTCTCCCACTGTTTTTAGAAGCAAAAACAATTTTTAAAATAGATTCTCTTTACTGGACAAAGGGTATAACTAAGCTAATTGTTTTTCACCTAACAAAAAACAAGTTTCAAACTGCACTCCACGAATTCAGGTAGACTTTACTACAGCTTTTCCCTATATGCAGAGGAATCCCCCAGACTCTCCTTTTGTCTCAATGGAGTGGATTTCAATGTGCATAAATGCAACCTCACCTATTTAGTTAAGAAAGTAAAAATCCAGCTCCAGTGATTTCAGAGATTTTCCTAAAAAGCTTCATGAGCTCTGCTAGACTAGTCACTGGATTGGCACAACAGTATCTCTGTCTAGATGTGACATCTGAACTCTTCTGTAACACAAACAGGAGGCAGCTTTCAATGCCACCACTCTAACTGCACTGTCAAATTAATGAACTTATAGAGTATTTTTAAATTATAATAAGCTTTCAAAAATGCCCTAAAACACACCTTATTTACATGCTCATCCTGAAACTGACCATTTCTTTTACACAAATTTCAAGTAATCCATATAAAAAGCTTATTAGTTACTACTTACGGCAAAACCTTTTTATCTGAAAATTTTTACTGCATGATTCAAACTAGAATTTTGCCTACAAACATCAGCCTTAATCGACTTACCAGACAAATCCGTTACTCAGTCTCACCAGAACAGCCACAGACTGAGCGCTGCTGGAGAACAAGCACTTAACTCCTAGTGATGGTCACCCCTGGTTCAAGGCCAAGAACCCTAGACTACAGGAAACTTGCATTTATTTCCATCACTTGCACTATACACACTCAGCAAACAGAACTCAGATGACATACTAGGTTTGTTCTATTTTGTTGTTTTTTTTTTTCTTTCTTGTTCTTACTACAGAGAGAAGAAAAGTAGAAAGGGACCTGGGAACAATTCAGAAAGACCCAATGGATTCAAATAGCTAGGCATTCATTAGCACTACCAAGGGTTTTGTTTAGGGTGTTCGTTGTTTGGGGTTTTGGGTGGTTTGGTTTTTTTTTAAATAAGGGCAGAGAGAAGGGTATTTGCAGCTCTTAAGTAAGGTACTACAGGAACAGGTGTTGCAGTTTGTCTGCTAGAGGAACTCACTGCAAAATAGTCTTTAAATCAGCATAAGCACATTGAAATGTATCTAAATCCTGTTCAACACATACACACGTGCTTTTGTCATCTCAGGTGATGGCTTCTTACATTTACTTACTGCAACAAGCAGTAACCTTTAGTACGTCTTTTTAAGCAAATTTTTACAATTATATCAAAATTTTAAACCCCTATGGACTAAATAAGTGTATTTCAAGTACTGTCCTCCACACTTAATACATTTTTTTACATTTCTAGCTTTTCAAATAAATAACTGTATTAAGGAAGGAGAATGCTTACAGTTTTAAAATCATTAAGACCCACAGATACCATTTATCTCTAAGAGAAAAGTTAAAAATTTTCAAATACACAAAAATACAAACATAAAATGAGTCAAGAACTCTTACATACACAATTAATGCCATCAGTCTATGATTCATACACCACTTCACAGGATATCCCAAACTTTTTTCTAAAACATAATAAAAACACAAACAACACTTTTTTTTTCTGCTACCTACTAGTGAAATACAGAAGCCTCAAAGACTTGAGGCAACAACACTTAAGAGCAGCAACTAACAAAATCCCACAGAACAAAATCCACAGCCAATGTCTCTGCACACCTTCCCCATAGAACGCTTCAGATCTCACTTGTATTCTAACACTTCCCCTGGCGTTCCTGAAGACCACCTTCTTAAATTAGTTTATTCGTGATAGATTATGAGGTGGAGGGGAAGCCATCTGTTACACATTCTCAAGTACTATTAAACAATAATGGTATCATAAATAGAGGCCCTCACGAGAATCAAATTCGAGTTTTCATCTTAACAGAAAAGTTAATCCAGCATCCAAAGTGCCAACGAAATCACCCTGCCGCTGCTTTCTAAAGCGGTTCAAGTTCATATAATTATTAATCAAAGATCTAGCTCCTTAAGTAACAGCTCTCACCAAGCTGTCTGAGAGGTGTGCAGCTCTACCCCTGCGGACAGCAGGAGCTTGAGGTGGAGCTGTTGCCTGGTCTAGGACCTCCGACACAGGACTCAACTTGAAACCACCGGTTTGTAGTAGCCAGCCAGAGTACCTACAACGGTGATTTTCCCCTTATTCTCACTTCCGAGCTGTACAAGCAGCCACCACAGCGACGTCCTGCCGAGAGCCTGTGCCGCAGGGATGAGGGGACAGCAAAACCCACGGCGTCCTTAGCAGCCACCACAGCAGTTACAGGTCTCACCCCTTGGAGCTCCCGCAGGAAATCCCGCAGCTACTCCAGGCGAGTTCCCATCGACAACAACAGCGGAGCTAAGCCCCTGAACCACCGCCGCCCGGACCCGTTTTCCTTTCTTCGAGACTCATCGCGGGCCATTGTTGGAGGTGCTGTTTACACTGAGTCCAGCGGCCATTCGGAACCGCGAGGATGGTCTCTGGGAAGGCGGTTCCCAGAGGCTGCCCCGGGCCTGCCTCCCGCCCGCGGGTCCTCCTTCCCCGGCGGGCCAGCGGCTGTCCCCCAAAACCCTGCTCCAGGAGGCTGTCCCCCTCCTCCGGCGGCTCGACCCCTCAGCCAGCACTTAGAGGCTGGTGAAACGGCCCAAGTGAGGCGAGGGCCCAGAGCCGAGGGAGGCAGCGAGCCCGCTTCCCTCGTCAGCGCCCGCTCCTGCCGAACACAAATAGGCTCTTAACTCGGGAGCTCTACCGCCCTGTTAAACCTCCACCTACCAGAACAGCCAGCCTCCAAATCCTCCCCTCACCCTGACGGGGATAAAAACGCGGAGAGAGAAAGAGGGGGACTGAAGTACCCCAGGGTAGGAGAGCAGGGGAGGGCCTAACCAGGGAGCAGAAAAATAAAAAACAGTTACTCACAATCATCTAAGTCATCCTGCAAATCCACAAAATACAAAGGGATCCCTACAAACAAAAACAGAAGAGAAATACCGGGGGGTTGGTTTCGGAGGACTACGGCGAGGACGGCGGCAGCCCCGCGTCGAGCCGCCCCAGCACCCCCC
>JAVSBS010026467.1:8383-18446 GCA_033124195.1 Coracias cyanogaster | reverse complement strand
CCAGGTTCTGCCTCTGGAACATGAAGCCAATAGGAAGAACAAAACATTCTGCTAGGTTGTGACTCATCCACAGGTCAGCTCCAACTTGGGGCCCACAACTCAGGTCCCAGCACATCACTTCTCCACTGAGTAGAACTCAGTAGCATCATGCCATTTGCTTTTAATTTGTCCCTTCTTTTCCAACACTAGGAATAGAGTATTTAAAGCCTTATTACTAGACTGTGTGTCATATCAAGTCTTTTTGGAAATTACACCATGCCTGGTTTTGAACACTATAAAAACAATTCTTAGTTACTAATTTTCGTTATCGTCATTATAAAGTCTATGAACTTTACAGAATGTATCTTGCCCTTCACCTATTTTCATTAAGTATGTATCATTCTTGGTGCTCCAGCAATTGCTTACATAGAAGAATAATGCTAGAAAAGATGAAATATTTTTATCTGTGCTTAATTGTACTTAACTGATTTTGGTCACAGTATGATTTATTTTTGACAGCAGCTGCTTTGCTATTCCGTATTTCACATTCCCAATTTACACGTCTTATTTTTTCTCTCTGCCTACTCTCCAGTACATATTCCTCTGCAATCTGGTCCCTTTCTCAGTCTGCTTCATGCACTTTCTTGCTTTTCTTTTCACATTACTTTTCAGTGTAATTCTTCTCAATTGCCTTGATGTCCTTAGATCAATGGTTCTCTGAAACTTGAAATAATCCATTCTTCTAGGAGAAAAAAAACCAAAACAGTCTCTTCTGCTAGAATGAGGCCTTTTAAGTTTAGTTAATGCTGGATTCATGCTGAAATTACTGGCAGTGTTTTAAACAAAAGAATGCAGTAATAGCTAATGTCTGTGTTGATCTCGAGTCCTGTCATGAATTCCACGTAGGTCCTTGTGAATCTATTTTAGATGCAGGGGCCTTAGTTGTATAAAAGTCTGTTGCCAGATGGTAATGTTATTGGGGGTTAAATGCACAGGCAAAAATGCATGTGTGCACTGAAAGATTTTGGATAAATACATACCTATTTTTACAGAAACTTTATGCATAAACTACCTACAGCTAGATTCAGTGAGATACAAATGGATAGCCTAATAGCTAACGAAGTACAGGAGGACCTTGTTTCTCTGTCTGAAGCAATAAGAGTACAGGGAGGTATTTAAGTCATCAGTTCTAGCCCCTTCCTTTCTGCTTCCTTATTCACAAAAAGAATCCCCACCTTGTTAGCTGCATCTTCACATAAGCATTCTGCCCAAATCATTAAGAAGCTCTGACTTCTAATATCTTAAACAAGAGTAAGTGTTCTTACAGACATATTTTTTGTCCTTTTTGGAGAGGTCTTCCTAACCTGCATTTGTCAGCTGGAAGTACTAGTAAAAACGTATTTCAGTGTTCTCTGTGGCTAAACCTAATGTAGATTTCTTTTAACATGACCATGCCAACATCATGCGTGACCCCTTAAAGATGCTTTTAAAAACACTGCGTATGCATGCAGTTACATTGATTTTTTATTCCATTTGCAGGATTTTGGAACTTGTGGAACTGTCTTGCTGGAAAGCAGAGATTTGCTGGCATGGCTTCATATTCAGTGGACCTACTTCACTGATGTATAGTATCAGGATTTCCACATGAGTAAAGTGCTTCTAGTGTCAATATATCCAAAGAACCATGCAATCATAAGTAAATGCTGGCAGCCTTCCTTTGGAACTCTCTAAAACAAGTGGGAAAGGACCAAGAGTTGTTACAGGGCCAGTCCTAAACATGATAGGGAATTTCCTCAGTAAATCCAGTGATTTGAATTGCTGCAGCATAAACAAAAATGGCAGCTGTTTCATCACAGTTAAGAAATGTAGCCCATTTCCTTTCAAAACTACATATATACACCCACACAGGTATATAAATAATATTTTTTTCAATGAAAGTTCTTTTCTAAGAAAAGGTATTGGATCAAGCAGAATCCCATAAAAATCCAAACACTGCATTTAACGGATGTGTTTTCTCATGGTTAGATACATAATTGTTTTACTGTAACCACATAACATAGTTTGGATGCAGTCATTTTTGTTTCAGCTGTTTATGATTCCTTTCAGGATTATTGCAATACAAAGATAAAATTTTAGGAAAAAAAAAAAAAAAAGAACCCAGCCCTATTTGTGTTTCTTTTTGATGTTATGCATCACAGAACTTACTTCACTAATGTTGAAGTAACTTGGCTCAAAAGCCAAAACAAGACTGGAAGGAGAGAAGTCACAGATTGGAAGTGTCTAATGTTCATTTAAGAAGGAACGTTAATAAACAGTTCTGCCACGTTAACAAGGGGCAGAATCTGCAGCTGCCTCTGTGCTTGCAGGGTGTCGTGGTCAGTCACAGACGTCCGACCCGCCTCCTGAAGGGAGAGGGGATTGAGGGCAAAGCAAGATACTTCCCACCAAGCTTGTAGGCAATTATGGAGACCAACGAGTATTCAACAAGTTTATTACCAAATATATTTGAATAGAACCGTGTCTACTCTACAGAAATATTATGGTATCAAAGGACGCCATACCCACCCACTCACTCCCCCTTCCCTAAGGAGAATTAGAAACAACAGGGAGGATAGGACAAAACAAGAATTCAATTATATCAAAATATAACTTATGTGTGAATGGTGTGGTGTGGTGCATGTGTGTGTGTGTATATGTCGGTTTCTACCCTTTTCCGGCGTGTGGCGATGGTCCTCGTGGGGGACGCGTCAACAACACATGGCCAGCAGACTTGGGCGGTTCTGATGATGGCAACTTGCCAGCTTTTCGGCACAATCGGAGTCTCTCTCTGACGGCGATGATGATGATGGCTTTTTTCCACAGTTTCTTTCAGTGTGGCGCTCCCGGCTTGGAGCAGCAGTGGCTTGGCTTGGTGCTGCCTCCACAGTGGCAGCTCACGCGGGCGGGCGGCACGGCATGGCTTTCTTCAGCAGCGCGGTGGCACGTGCGCCTCCTTTCTTTGGCTTGCAGCTCTTCGGCTTGCGGCTTCTCGGCATCTTTTTGCCGTAGTTTCTTTAAGTGTCGGGAGGCAGCAGCTTGGTGTGAGCTCTCCAGCGGCAGCTTCCCCCTCCTCCCCCCCGCTTTGAACCTTTTGGTGTTTCAACTTGGCGCAGTTCCAGCAGTGGCCAGCGGTGGCACAGGGGGTGTCTGGCTCCTGGGCCGGCAGCTCCATTCAGCTTCCCCCCTGTCCTTCCTCCCCCAGCCGCGAGGCTGGGGCGGGGGGGGAGGGTTGGCGGCAGCGATGTGTCTCTGCACAGCACAGCGAAAAGAGAGAGGTTTTGTTTTCTTTTTGCCGCGTCTGTACAACTTCTGGCTTCCGACTTCCGGCAGAACCATGGCATCGTGGGGGCTGTGGTTCTTTGTTCGTTGTTTTAATAAGGCAGAAGTCCTTAATATGTGGGGGGGTCGGACTCCCACACCTTTGAAGGGAATTAATGTCCTTCCCTTTCCCTTTTTAAGGGCTTTAAATGTCCAGATGATGACACCTGTATGTCCAGGAATGGACAAAATATTCTTGTTAGCTCTCTCTGTTCAAATACAGCTAAATCTGAATATTAACTCTTGTGCTTTTTCTGCTGTATTTCATAGGTGGAATGAGGAAGAGATCTCTCTAATTCATTACAGTGGTATACTTTTGGTTGTGATTTTGACCAGAAAGATTGTCATTTAATTTAAAAAAATCTGTCAGGTCCAAAGTAATACAACTTTTGTTTTAATTGGACAGAACAGGAATCTATTCATGGTGTATCATGGTGACATGATAACTACAACATGAGTTGATAGATAACCGCAACAAAAATAAGCTGGAGTCAAATATTGCAATACCAGTAGAAGTGTTTTTAGATTTCATATTAATTTTATTTTTACTTAGAATAGTTTGTGCTTTAGAGGGAGAAATTTGCTAGAGGAAATTTCTTCAAATTTACTTTTTTGCCAGCTGTAAATAAGAGGAAAGTCTAAGACAAGAATCATAAAAATGTATAATATTTAAGATCTAAGATACTGTAACATATTAGAACTATCTCAAAGATAGTGATACGAGAAGCTCAAAGAAAATTAATAAACTTCTGAATTTGGTAATTTTTAGCTTGTTTTGAAGACGTTCTGGGAGGGGGAAAAGCAGAAATGGATGCATTCCTTTCAAATAAGTAGATAGCATTAAATCCATTGCATTTTTGATGGGAAAAAAAGTGACACCACTGTTTCATTTTAAACTACTTTTCTGGATGTAATAACTGTTAGCAGTAGTACAGGCATGTCTACTTCAGGGACTAACATGACTTACAGAACCTTTTACTAATGAATACATGAATGGAAGAAAGCCAGTGGGATTCCAGAGTTTAGACTAAGCTTCCATAGTTGGAAAAATCCCTCTTTTGTAATGTGAAAAAAATCTTACAAATGTAAAGATGGCAACAGGAAGTATTGTTTATAATTTCACTGTCAGAGATCTTAACTGTAACAAGAAGTCTAGAAATAAAATTTTCAAGCTGTTAAATATTTTGTTAAAATGCTTTTGAAATAATAATTTTAAAATTGCTGTCTATTAACATAAAAATGCCATATTCCTATGCATTTGGATTTTAGAAATGTGTATTTCTATTTAATAGATTGAATTTAATTGGCCTACAAAATAGTATTAATTTAAATGCCCACTTTTTTCTCTCGTGCTTTTGCAAATTTCTAAGGTTAGAAATGTTTTATTTCCTATAACACCATAGTAACATACATTTCATCACTGAAGAGTATAATCTTATTTAAGGATTTCACTTTACTTTTTTGTATACTCTTTACACTTGGAGTCTGAATTTTCTCCTCTTTAGACCAAAACAAATCCAAATGAAAGCATTAGCAATAGCTGGTTTTACTCGCTATCAATGTCCAAATTCAAATTCTGACTGTGAGGCTCAGTAATGCTCTTGCTTCTTTTTCCTCCTCCCAAACAGATGGATTTTTGCTTTCTCTTCATTTATTTCTTATTATTTCTTTTGTCCTTTGCCATTTATACTAATCTTATACCAGTTATTCCCAGCACAAGCATCCAGGTATACCTTTCTTATTATTTGCATTGCAATCAGAAGTCTGGTTTTTGTTTTAGTTTTTTTGTCTGCAAATTGCCCTACATAATATGTGCTTATAAAATATTTTTGGGTTACTTGTGTGGGTTCAGATGAAAGCACCTAACAATTTTTCAGCTATTTTAATAATTACTTAACCAGAGACAAGGTTAAGCTTGAGATTAAAAAAAAAAATGGGTTCAACTCTCCAATCCACCAGAAACATTTTGTTGTTCTCTACCCTATGTGAAAAGGAGAATTTTATTTCTTGCCTTCAAAGATACTGAGAGCATTAATTCCCTTTGGATTACAAGGCATTGAAATGCTATGAGAAAAAAGGAATGGATAGATAAATACCTATTGATAGAAACTAGATAATGTGCCTATGATTCTCAAAAGCACCAAGACAGTGAACTACCCTATGCTTATGGGAAGTCAAGCAAAATCATACACATTTGTATTCAAGAAGGACATCTTTAACATTGGTTTTACGTTCTGTTGTAATATAATGAAGAATAGTACTGTTGTCCTAGTTTAAAAACAATGATACCTAGGAAATGCCATAAATGGCTAATGTGAAGAGGAGCACATTGAGAAGGCATTGTGGAAGGACACAGATGTATCTACGAGACAGATCTCTCACGTTTCTACTGCCCTTCTGCAGTTAAGCCAAGCACATAGCAACTTAAGGATCTGCATTACTAAGGTAATTACTAAGGTAATGCAGACTGTGAGAATCAGTGATTGATTTATTTCTACCCCTAGCTGCAATACAAGAAAATAATTTTCTTCAGCAGACTTCCATGCTTTTATAAATGAGCATATGGAACTTGCACTTTTATGTCATATACTTGAAGGCCTGGCGTTCTCTACTGCTGCTACAACCCACAGCTTTTTAATTATGCCCTTGATGGGCGGACCCTGGACATCTAGGGGGCGGATCGCGACATCAAGCAACAAAGTAGTTTCTGAGAGGTATCCTGTGCAAGGAGCTAGGTAGGTAGGAACTGCTGAGTAAAAACATCCAGCAGGCACAGGACTAATAAGCAAAATTCTGGGTTAAGGAGTTGCTGATGTTGATTTTTTGAATGGAGAATTTTCTTTTGTTCTTTCTCCCAGTGAACCCAAAACAAAAAATGAAAAACAAACAGAAAAATGGTTTAGGACTTTGGTCGTGTAGACTAAACAGTTTTTTTAGTCTAGAAGCAGACTGTTAGATTAGTAACTTTATGAACGTGTTTTGCAAAATACTTGAGTTTGATAATCCTAATCAAAATGCTTCAAGTTTTACTTTGTGAAAAAGCCCAGCTTTTTAATTATGTTAGGTGTTAATATTTAATATCACTGGTCCTTCTACCAGGAACAGAATGTAATGAACTGCATTTTACAGAAGCGCCTTCTACTTAGAAATCTTGTTGGTGAAGAAGTGCTTCATGTAACAGTATAGTCTAATATTTCTTGCATAAAGTTGAGTGTATTTATGTGTATGAAGTGATATGGACGAGATGTTATGAACTTTGATCCAGTCAGTCACTTTGACAATGGCTAACTCTTCTGCTCATCTCTGAATTTACTAAAAGTTTTGCTTAATCAAACATACCATACTCCATCTATAAATTAGTAACTCCTGAAGTAGTACTAACAGAGGAGAAAAGTCATTCTTCTCTGCAGTATGGACAATCTATTCATAAATGCTACAATATCATCTGAACTTTAACAGCATAACCGTACTAAATGAAGAATCTATACATGTATCAGCCTAATGTATCAGTATTGTCAATTTTATAATTATAAGGAAAATAATTATTCATATTTCAAAATCACCCCACTTTTACACTTTTTAACTCTGTGGAAAGACTGCTAATGACCTCATGGTGCTTTCAGTCAGTCCCATTCTGACCTAATGGTTAAGTAATCACACAGACACTATTATAAAATGTTTCTTATTTTTCTCTCTAAAGGTCTGTCTTCCAGTTTTTGCCCTGCCTCTCTCCTTGATGATTGTGCATAGCTTGCTAGAATATAGACCTATTCAAAACTTGAGATTTCTGTAATTTTGAAATGCAGTGCTTATCCATATATTTGTAGTTTTCTAGTGTAGTGCACATAACATTAATGCAATAAGTCATTATGCAATTGTTGATCCATTCTAAGTGTTCTCTGCATTGCCACAAACATTGTCTACTGCACAGAACTGATACTGCCTGACAAGTTGCACTACAATTTCTGGAAAGACTAGAGTAGCAAATATATAATGTGGGCTGTGCTAATGTTCTTGAAATGATTGATAAATTTTTAATTATAAATCAAATTTTAATTTAGTTACTCTGTTCACCCAAGTATATCTTATGAAATTTAATTTATGAAATATTAATACATGATATAATTGAGTTTCCAGTGCTGGTAGATTTGGTTGCTTGAGAACACAGTAGATCCTTTAATAATGACTAGTTTTATAATCAGGAACCTAGGCCCATAAAAAGGTATGCAGGAAACTTCCCCTCTTCATGGTATTTCTTGTACTGGAATGATGAAATGAAGCAAAGTTACTATGTTTGGGGTCTAGCTGCATAAAATCTTTCCATCTGTGTCCTAGCCCTGATAGCACCGAAATACAGCATTTATTTATAAGCATTGTGATTGTTTCTCCCCTTAGGCTCTGTGAGTCTTAAGTAACTTGATGGAAGGGTAAGAGCAAAGGCAGTTAGTATCAGCCAGTCTAGGAAACCTTTGTATTATTTAATTTTCCTTACTAAGCATAGATAGTAGACTATGTTTTCCCTAATACACCTTTTAGACCTAATTTGCATAACGCTTTGCCTGCATTCAGTTTGATTACTGTGGTCAGTCCTCACTGGTTCTAAGAACATGCATGTGTTTGCATGGTTGGTAGATGGCTTTCTAGCTGTTTAATCACATTTATTTCTGACTTTGGAAGAATAGAAAATAGCAAGCCTCTGTCATATGTTGTTGCTAATGTTTAACTTTCTCCTCTTTTCTAAAATTTCTATGGTATTTAGCTTCAAAAATCCCCAGAAAGCTCGTGAGTCTGCTGGATCTTTATGTCTTTGTTACTTTAGCCTATGGTATAAATACATATTTAATTGAGTATGTAACCTGTTGGCCAAAGTAACTGTAGGCAAGCCATTTCACTAAATATAGTACATTGAATAATATATGCTTCATAAAAAATGAATAGTTGTCTTGGAACAATTCCTACATGTCACAAAAAATTGCAAAATATACATGATTTTCATAAGTTGAATATGCTGTCCAGAGGTTTCAGTGCTTAATTAGAAACTGTGATCAGTGTGAGTATACAAATAGCACTGTGGCTTTTCTTTGTGTTTGCTATTTCACAATTAATTAACCATCATATTTTTAAAATCACTTTTCATCCTAAACTTGGGCCTAACTGTTGACTATAAGTAAACATCTAATATTCCATATTTTACTATAAGCAATAAATTCATCATTCAAGAGAAAACAGCAGTTTAGAATCACAGAATCATAGAATGGTTTGGGTTGGAAGGAACCTTAAAGATCATCTAGTTCCAACCCCCCTTGCTATGGGCAGGGACACTTTCCGCTAGACCAGGTTGCTCAGAGCCCCATCCAGCCTAGTCTTGAGCTCACCCAGTCTTGGGACATCTACAGCCTCCCTGGGCCCCAACCCAGGTGCAGGACCTTGCTCTTTGCCTTGTTGAACTTCAAGATATTGACATGGGCCCACCTCTCAAGCCTGTCAAGGTCCCTCTGGATGGCATCTTTTCCCTCAACCACATTGACCACACCACACAGATTGGTGTTGTCCGCTGACTTGCTGAGGGTGCACTCAATACCACTGTCCATGTCACTGACAAAGATGTCAAACAGGACTGGTCCCAGTACCAGTCCCTGCAGAACACCACTCATCACTGGTCTCCACTTGGACATTAAGCTGTTCACCACAGCCCTTTGAGTCCAACCATCCAGCCAATTCTTTATCCGCTGAGTAGTCCATCCATCCAATCCATATCTTTCCAATTTGAAGACAAGGATGTCATGTGGTACAGTGTCAAATACTTTGCACAAGTCCAGGTAAAGAATATCAATTTCGCTTCCTTTATGCACTCACACTGTAACTCCACCATAAAAGGCCACCAAAGTTCTCAGGCACAATTTGCACTTGGTGAAGCCATATTGGTTGCCACTGATCACCTCCTCATTTTCCATGTGCCTTAGCAGAACTTTCAGGATGATCTGCTCCATGATCTTGCCAGGCACAGAAGTGAGACTGACTGGCCTGTAGTTGCCTGGATCTTCCTTTTATTTCCCTCTTGAAGATGGGAGTTGTGTTTCCCCTTTTCCAGTTAGTGGGAATTTCACCAGACTGCTATGACTTTTCCAATATGATGGAGAGTGGCTTTACAACTTTGTCTGCCAGTTTCCTTAAGACCCACAGATGGATTTCATCAGGTACCATAGACCTGTAAACCATCAGGTCCTTTAGGTGGTCTCAAACCTGGTCTTCACTTAGAGTGCGCAGATCTTCCTTCACCCAGACCCTACCTTTCCCTTCTGCAACTGAGATAGTGGGGCTAGGGCCTTTACCAGTGAAGACTGAGGCAAAGACATTATTGACTACTTCAGCCTTCTCTATATCCTTCATGACCAGGTCTTCTGTCTCCTTCTGGAGAGGGCCCACGTCTTCCTTAGTCTTTCTTCTATCACTAATACACTTGCAGAAGCTTTTCTTATTACCCTTGATGTCCCTGGCCACATCTAATTCTACCTGGACTTCAGCTTTCCTTTTCCTTTTCAACGTCTTTAAATCTTCCCAGGCCACTTGTCCTTGCTTCCACTCTCTTTAGACTTCCTGTAATATCTAACTGTGTCCAGCATCTCCTTGTTCATCCATGCAGGCCTTCTGGAATTCTTGCCTGCCTTCCTCTTTGTTAGGATGCATTTCTCCTGGGCTAGGAGGAGGTTGCCCTTGAATATTGACC
>JAVSBS010026465.1:14996-37811 GCA_033124195.1 Coracias cyanogaster | reverse complement strand
GTTTACCTCAGGTTCGCGGCGAGTCCCAAGCTGTCCTAGCGTGGAAAAAAAAAAAAAGCCCGTGGAGTTTTTCGCCAAGCTTAATTGTAAAAACTTACTTCTACAAGTGCGAAAGTAAGGAAACTAAACGTGCTAGTGAACCTCGACACGGTGCTTTATGGTGTCGTCGTCCTGCTCTGCAGAAGATGAGGAGCCTGGCTCGCCCACCGGGCAACTCAGGTGGCTCAGAGGGGCTCTTGCTCTTCCTCCTCCTCCTCCTCCTCCTGCCCGCCCCATGCAGGCGGTGCCAGGGCAGGCAGCTCTTCCCCCCCAAGCTGTCTGCGGGGGTCCCTACAGCCCCATCCTGTGACCAGCAGCAGAAAAACTTCCCCTTGGCAGGGAGGTGCAAATTGCTGGGACAGGGGATGTGCAGGTGTGGTGTGGCAGCAGGTGAGAAACCGGTGATAAAGAGTGGAGCCATGAGGACGAAGAGCAGAGCAGTGGGCTGCGCAGTCGGAGGTGAGGAGGGTTCCCGGTTCGGACAGATGAGGTTCAGGGTGATGGGAAACTGGAGGCACAGGAAAGCATTCCTACCCATTTAACCTGTACAACTGGCATTGGGAAACAAATCCTGACTATCTTCACCTGTCTCACCTCAAGGGAATTACTCTGATCAAGAAGAAAAGTTTCTCCTACCGATTCTGTAATCAATGAATGATAGTCTAGTGTATTTTCCACCCACCTCCTTCCATAGGCTAATAACACAATCACAGAATCCCAGCATGGTGGGGGTTGGAAGGAAGCTCTGGAGATCATCTCATCCAACCCCCCTGCTAAAGCAGGAGCACCCGTATTTTTCTCCTGTGGGAGTCCCTTCCTCACTGACAAGCCTGTATGAGCCATGACCACCTTCTCTGTACAAGCACAAGCTGCAGATCAGGATGCAAACACGAGGATCTCAAAACACCTGAAAACCACTAACTACAGTTGCCTCCTGAGCAACTAGTTACCTGATTTTTAGGGGGACTTATAAGTGAAAGCAGAGACAAGTTGAGTGCACCAATTACTGCACAGGTCAATAACAGAAGTAAGAACTGAACCAGGGAGTTCAAATCTCTTGAATCTCAGTGTGAACAGCCAGTACATTAACATATTTATGGGCAAGTGTTACTAGCACTTACCTCAGGAGTAGTGCTGGTTCAGGGAGACTGCCATCACTTGCAGCTGTTAACACAAGGAAGTATATGAAAGGAAGGAACATTATTTTAAGCTATGAAACCAAGATTAAGCTGTGTTGTCATGGGTGAACTGATCTGATTCTTGGCCAGGCTGTGCATTAGGCAAATAAACTATATTTGCCTAATACTGAAGTGATCCAGAATATGCTGGGGCAGATACAGACTTCAACAATCTGACTAAAAACGGAGCCTACAAATCAAAGTCTAGTTTTTCCAGAGTCTCTTGGCTTCTCCTGTAAAACTCCACAGAGCACTTTGAGTGGTTTAGATTTTGCAAACCCATTTTCCACATCATAATTTTGAGGTGCAAAAAAAATAGGAGTCTGCATTGAATTCACGTAGCTAGCCCAGCAGGCATGTGAGCAGTTTCAGAACTAATTGCTATTGAACAGGGCAAACGTAGGAAAATGGATACCCAGCTACAATATCCAGCTATCTAGAACACCAAAGGCAAAAAATTATTCTGTGTTGAAATAAAAGCTTTTTTGTGGCATGATGTTCCAGTGCCACTATAAATACACTAGTGCCACTATACCATTGCAGTCACCAAAAAATGGCAGTTATTTCTAACTCTTTATTTAATAAGAAGAAAATGGCATTGAGTTAATACAATGGGAAGGAGCACATGTATTTGTTGCAGTTTCGCTTCTGTTGAATCCCACATTTCAGAATGGCTCCTTAGGGAAAACCTCCTAATGGAGAGACAAGCTCAGGACTTTTCTTTCAGGGTAGGGCACAAACCCTCTCATGGGTATGATGTTTCTGATGTCTCTTGGTCACTCACAAGTAATAGAATGAGGAAATGGCCTCAGGTTGCACCACAAAGAGAAGGTTTAGGTTGGACACGAAGAAAAATGTCCAGTGTTCCAGGGTTGTGAAGGCCTGGCCCAGGCTGCCTGGGGCAGTGGTGGAGTTCCCATCCCTGGAGGGATTTAAAAGTCATGTAGATGTGGTGCTGAGGGACATGGTTTAGTGGTGGCCTGGCAGTGCTGGGTTAACGGTTGGACTTGATGTTCTTAAAGGTCTCTTCCAACCAAAATTATTCTATGATTCTAAGTGACAGAGAGAAGCTCTGTTAGGATGAAGTGCCAGATTATAGAATTATTTCAGTTGGAAAAGACCTTTAAGATCATCAAGTCCAACTATAATCCTACTCTACCAAGTCTGCTGCTAAAACATGTCCCTAAGCACAATGTCTACACTGCCTTTAACCAAACCTAGAGATGGTGATTATTTTTAATTTTATGAATGTGAGATACGGTGCCCAGACTTTGTAACATTCAGCAAAGATACACTTTCCTAAAAAAACCAAATCAAAGTCACAGTGGAAAGTTACAGAAGGGACAGTAATCAGGCATGTAACTCTGCAGTACGACAAACTGCGTCCAACTCTTGTGACAGTGTTTTGAATTTACCTGTTGTCTTTCATCCTAACGGACTGCAAGGACTGCACAAACCAGATATGGTACAAACTGCACCCCTGGCACATGGCCACAGCTGGGCTGCTGAACACGTGTAATGGCATCCAGGGCAACAAGGGGAGACAGAAAATTTGGCCAAGGTGATGAGGTCTATATGGCAACAGCTACATGTGTTTTACAAGGACAGAGAGCTACACTATACTAAGATTTGAAGCTGAAGTTTCACACAGTCTAAGTCACACCCAGCTGCTCAGCTTGGATTTGAGACTCTTAAAGGTCTTTTCCAACCTAAAAGATTCTATGATCTTTACCCCTAGATCTCAGCTCTGCCAACATGCACCTAAGAGGGCAAAATGTTGTTCTCTGTTTTCTTCCAGCATCATTCACCCTCTGCTGTCATGGGGGCTAAATACCCTTGTGAAGATAGATATACGTCAGAGGCAGCTATTTCCCAGCTCAACAGATTTCTGAGTGAGCCTTGAAGATGATACACTTACAATAGGATATTTGGTTCTGTGGTGTCCTCAGCCAGCTGATCCAGAGCAGGAAGTATCAGAATTAGCCTGAAGGAAAATTTCATTGTCTATGCTAAGAGTTATTGCTCTTTAAGGATGAGGAAAAAAATCTCAACCCAATATTAAAATAGTCTGTCTTTTGTAGAAACCTTGATTGAAATCTTAGTTATTACTTATCCCTTAAATTAGTTTACATGATTAAGCTTCTAGAAATTGTTTCCATTAACTAGTTTGCTGCAAAGGTGAAAACTGTAAAATGGCCAGGACAACAAACAGTGCAACTTAGTCTGACAAATTTATTTAATCTTTCTTTAGGCCCTACCTAGCATGCCAGTTCAGAAAAGCATGTCAGCAATAGCTTTACTTTAGTGTGAGCTTAAAACATTCACATCAAAGGAACTAAATTCTTCAGATTCTTTGATGAACTGGAGCCTAGACCCTGAAATCAAAGTGAATCTCAGGTTCAAACAGCCATGGGACTGAGTCTTCTCCCCACAAGAATTACATCAAATATTGCAAAAACCCGGCAATCACATTTGCAACAGATTTTCAGCAAATAACTCTTTATCCAAATCCTCTGCCAATTCTGATCTTTGCAGCTTTCTAGTTCCTTGGAAGCCTGGAGTCTATTGATAACTGTCTTACCTGGGAAAAGTCTAGTTGTAGGTTGGGGTGGTATCATCATTAAAGCATCTAACAGAGATGGGATAGCATTTCCCAGCATAGCGTGCCTTTCTTATGGCACAGTATTTGCTTGCCTTCCAGCTAAAGAAAGAGGTCAACTTAAATATACTGCCTCTTTTGACAGACCCTGTCTGTATTTGTATCATCAGATCTCTTTTTTTTTTTTAACCTTAATTTTTACCAAAACATGCACGTCTGTGTATATTTGCATAACATATATGTGTATATTTGAACTTTTAGAGATAAAGGATTATGCTCAGTCTAGGCTCCTAAAAATCTGCCTTATATGCAAACATCAAGTACTTCATACTGAAAGGGAGGAAAAGCATATGTAGCATTTAACTTCCATTGAGTTGCATTCTAATACCATTATGTAGTGTTCAACCACTTCTTTGAGACCAAGAGACAGGATCAGAGTGCACAGGAAAGCATGAAGACAAAGCAGGCTCTGATTAATCTAAAAGATGTTCCATAAAGATTCAAGGATCAGAGGAAGCATGAAAAAGGGTAAGAACAGTCTGCAGCTTGGTTTAGTGGAACTGCTCTTTTGCCCTTTTCACAGACTTTAATCACAAAACCAATCTATACCAATGAACCATGCTCATGGTCAGTGTTGTGTTAAGTATTTGGTTCTTTCCAAATCATGTTCACATGCAATGATTACATTCCTGCCATAATTAAGCTCTGTGCCTGCCCTTTCTACTGAATCAGAATTGCTCCTCTAATACATCTGAGCCTATATTCCCTCCCCCTCGCAACAAGGAAGAAATACAAATCCACTTGTGAATGCAACCTTACACTTCTCACAGTGAAATATTATATAAGAGAATACTTTGAGGTCTGGAAAGTTCTCAAACTGCAGATCATTGACTACTTACAGCCCAACAAGAACTTGCCGGCTCTCCGCAGAGAAATAAGTTAGTCACAGAGTGATGATTTTTCCTTGTTTTCAGCTGTTGCTACAGCTGGCATGCAGACGCTTTCATGAGAAGACAAAGCAGAAGACCTATAAACCAGCTGGAAATAAAGAGCAGCTAGTCTTACTGCCCTGCTAGGGGCCTTACAGGAGAAGAGGAGGAAACAGAAGTTAGGGATACCCAAATAAGGAAAGTATTTGGGAGAGCAAAGGAAAAGGACAAAGCAACCAGGTGACGTAAGAGTCATCCCAGACAGCTTCTACATGAGAGAAAGGCATCACACAGCCTAAAAGAAGCCAGGTGCCAGTGATCTGCATGCAAATTAGCTTTGCTGGGAAGGGATGCTCAGTGGGAGATTGGAAAGAAAAACACACAACTGTCTTTTTTTTTTTCCAAAAAAGGGAAAACACTCCTTGCATTACAAAAATTGTAAGTTAGGCCATGGTTTCAAGATGTTCCTTTCAATGGCAGTGGCAGCTCAAGCAGTTTCCTCTCCCTGGTGCTTGATTGTGCCAGGGGCTAGAATTGTTCGTGTGTTGGATATGCTGGACATTTCCTTTTAACCATGACTTCGCATTAAGTGTTTCTCCAATATTACCTCCTTTATATATATATGTATGTATGTATGTATGTTTTTTTAAGAAGCAATGGCTCAAGGGTACTGTCTACACATGTTCATTGGAAGAGGGGATTCCACAAAACAGTTTGTCTGTTCATCCTGTAGAAAAGACAAAAATCTACCATATAGAATCATATAGAATAAAGCCTGTCCAAAGAGACACCCCTGCCATGGATGACAGATTAGAAGTGCATGCATACAAAAGGAAATAAATACTGTTTCTATTAAGACTACCTCATTAATTATTATTAGTCTGGTTTCTTCATAACCACTTTTAGTTCTTGCTTTCTGTTTATGGCACATGCTCTCAATTTGATAACTAGCAGGTGCTGCAGATTATAGTTCTTGAGATTGAAAATATTTCAAAAAAACCCAACAAACCACATGCAGATGAGCCAGAAAGGCTACAGAATGCAGAGACTACAGAAATGCAAACACAAATCAGTTTTATATTGGTTTTTAACAACTGTGGACTCTGACCTGTAGCTTGGCTGCAGAGAGCTCTTCACCTCAGTTACCATATGAAAATCACCTGGTAATATTCCTTCACCTTGTGCACTCCCGAGTTCCTGCTTTCCACTCAATTACACAGTTAAGTTTGTAAGGGAGTGCTTTTGATCTGCTTAACATTCCGTGTGCTTCACCTACGCTGAAGGTCCTTTACAGCACAAAGCACCTCACAGGCACATACCTCATGCAGTCATTTCCATCAGTTTAGGGGCAATATTCTGCACATGCTGCATGCTGAGATAGAGGGTAACAGAGGTGAGCCAGGTTGTCCATCTTCCAGATTTAAACATAAATGAGCCTGGACATTTATATTCTTTAAAAGAATGAGGTGCACTGTCACTACATGTCAGCCAGGAAGAACAATTGTGGGGCTCAAAAATTAAATTTGAATTTCAAACCACTAACTGAAAAGTTACATTACGCACTGTGTCTAAACTTTCACTCAGTTTGAACAGTGTTGAAAGACGTGACAATGCAGTAGTAGCCCAGTAAAGAACCAGCTACACAAGTTCATCGTAATCTGTCTTCATTGACACTAGAACTAAACAGAGGCCTTCAAGTAATTAAAAATATTAACCAGCTTCATTATGAAATGCTAGAGGAAATGCAGCAGAGCACCCATACATAAAACTAAATTAATGATTCATAAGGCTGCATAATTAACAATGCCAAGTCAAAAAATGATGTAGTTAAGGAAGCACATTGAGCCTTCCCTTGACCTCTCGTTTCACATGCGATTGCAGTTAGATCGGCACGCACTGCTTCACAAACTACGCTGCCCAATAGGACACGGCATGCTTTTGTATAATCTCAGATCTAGGTGGCATATCTCCTTCAGGAACAGCAAGTCCTTGGGCTTCCTTTGTCAGGACTTCAAAGCAATGCTGCTGGCAAAATCACAGTCACATCATCCATAGACTACACCACCTGCAACATCATATGAAGGAACAATGTAGAATTTTACTCCCTGTACCCTGAGCCTTTTGACTTACGAGGAATGAGTGCCAGTGTATCTCATATTCTCAGTCTTATACCTGGCCCCTACTCAATCTGAAGAAACCTCTCATGCTTCTTTGGAGATGACCTGTAGAAGCAGAGACAGCAGGTCCTAAGAACTTGAGCCTCAGCTGCACATATTGCAAAACACCCCCAGAAACTTTTCTTAGGCCATAAGCACTTTATGAGGTCTTCTACTCCTTTTCCAGCCCTCCATGTCCCTGCTACTTCAAAGCAGTATCTTTCTCTAGTTTCATGCTGTGTGCCTATGCTGGTGTTCACAGCAAATCTTCTTGACTGCACTCTTCACAAGCTTTGAAAGAAGAAACAAAAAGTGCATGCTGAGTACGTGGTTTTCTAAGGCTCATAACTCAAGTCAAAGCCAAAACTAAGACACTTCACAGCTCTGGCTATTTCAATGCCAAATTGTAGCACACAGGCCTCAGCCACTCACGCTGCAGAGCTCTTCAAAAGAAGGCAGCAAAAAGTCTTTATGGAAGGGAAAAATAGTTTTCCACTCTCCTCATACTCACACATGGATGAAATGTTTTCGCTCAGACTTTCCAAAAAATTCACCTTTGAGCAGAGTCCAAGGGCCTCATTTGAACAATCTGAAAACTTTCTGCAAAGAATAAATACTTAAATTGTATAAAAAGCCATTGCTCAATTACAAATTTGACTGTGGATAATTCTCCTGACGTCAATTCCATTTCCCCCAATTTACTTTGTCAGGAGACCAAAATCAATTCCAATGCCTATGCAGACCTAATAATTATTATTCCCTTCTTCAACAAAAAGTTATAGAAGACTGAAAAGAGAAGGCTAATATATCTGGCCAACATTATATGGCTATAAGAATAGGTATATAAATAATACACCATAAAAGAGCAGACCAAAATACCTAAACCTTTAAGCTTCATACCAAAATCTTAATGTCACGAGACGCATGAGAAACAGTGGAAAAGGAGAGCTCCAGAAGTATTTGAGCTTGAAGAGGACAAGCCATCAGTGCTCCCCATCAAGTGAAGAGGGCAGTCGAACAGAGCTGGCCTTGGCACACAGCAGAACTCCAGGACAACCTGGTGACTTCAGCCAGATTGAGATTTGGATCCTGCAGCAGACCCCACACCAGAACAGCCCATGTTTTGCTCAGCTGATAGTTTAAGCATGGAATTAGACCTGAACTGCCTATGAGCTGCTACTACCCTTCCATGATAATTCAACCATATCTCAAAAAAAAAGTAAATACAATGTCACATGGTAATGTCATTCTGTAATTTATTTGTAAAGAAGATGGTACAAAACAGGTCAAGGGTTTAAGCCTGAAGAGGCAATGACCAAAGCATTCAGCTACTGCACAGTGCTTGAAACAAGGCTGTCTTAGGGGATAAAGAAGTATTAATGAAGTGAAAGTTGCTTATACTGTTGAGATTGCTCTGTTTGTAACCAATGTGACTGTGTTGCTTTATCTTATTATTGCTTCGTAGAGGAATAGGAAAGCATGCCTATAAGGGAGAAGACAGGGAGCTCCTTGACTTTCCTTTTTTCAAGGAAAGGACTGATTTTCCCATCTTTTACACACACTTCCATTTAGTATCATCAGTATTCTAACCACTGAATTTTCTACCACAGCATCATAAAATAAATGCAGCAAACAGGAGAAAAAAAGAAATCCTATGGATATTGCGATACAGATGGATCATTTTGTTTGCATCAGCTGAATTAAGGAAAAGAAAATCTCTTTCCTGATTTGTGAATCAAATGGCTCTCACATACAAGTGTCACAAAATATTGCCTCCTCTGTGTTTTGGATGTTTTTTGCACCTAAGTAATGTTCAATAAATGGGTGAAGCAGAAACACGTATTGGGTTGATGTAGTAAAAATCTACTTTTCCCCTAACTGCGCTCTCGTCTCCATAAACAGGCTGATTCTCCATAAGAAGCTTCTTACTTCCAATACATTTACAGATTTGTTATTTATATTATTGGCCATTTAGCACTCAATCCTCCCCTTTATTGCCAAATCAGTTGCCATAGTTCCTGTTCTTTACCAGCAAGCTTCAGTTTCCAGAACAAGAAATTGAACTATTTGATTAAATGAGCTCTCAAAAGTTCCCATTTACAAATATAACTTTCTTTTCCCCTTCTGCTCTGTTCTGTTTTGCTTTGGTTACAGATATACTGCACGTACACCTCTAATGGCCCTGTTATAGTAATGCTTAAACAGTATAAATCTCTGTTGACTATGAGGATTTTCATCTCCTGAATTTTCACTCTAGAGTCTTTTTCATTTTTCCGCTTAAAAAAGAAATATTTCCTCCCCTAGAAGTTTGTATCCTTTAATCCAAGCACTCCCCACAGGACTCTGGGCTTAATAATTATATTGGAGTGTCTATTATTTAGGATACTGGGAGTACTTCCCACTCTATCTGGGGCCTCTCGTTCCTCTGAGAAGACTGTTGCCAGCCAGCTCTGTATTTATATCTAACTAGTTCAAAGCCCAAGGACTTTGCCCCTCCCACCCATTGAGTTATAATCAGGTGGCATGTCTTGGGTTTGACTCATTCACTTCATGCATACTTAGTTTCCAGAAAGAAGTAAATGAAGAGTTGCAATTTAAACACTGTTCCTACAACAAATCCTAATAATCAAAATTTCAACAGCATTCTATATGATCACAATTAAAATGTCCAGAAGTAACTCCATATCTTAGACTGAAAGTATGAGGAAAATCTGCATACAGCCATCTCGTGAATTATGAACCCCCAAAATGAAGTGTGGCATTTCTGAACATTGTGCACAAATGCAATGCTCTTAATCTCTACATGAAATTTAATAACCTCTCCAAGGTCATTAAAACAAAAGGGATAAATTAAATCATAAACCCTTGCATTACATCATAATGTATCTTATTCACTTTTTTAATTCTAAATGACCTATATTCAACTTTAAAACTATGTCCCCCCTTATTGTGGGACATATTTAAAAATGCTCAGAAATTTCTAGACTCTGCTGAATGAGAGATTCATATACAAGGGCAATTTGGGATGCTGAAGACTGTCAAACATGATGGACAGATTTCTAAAATAAATTATTGCAAGCTTTCACGTAAGGTGGACATTCTGAGCTCCTCTGGCCTCAGACTGCAGTACCTACACTAACATAGGCTTCAACTCAGCTCAGAACAAAGACATGAGAATCTCATCTTCCAGATGGCTTGGGCTACTGACCCTACCTTCTTCCCCAGTGCTCAAGCAACAGTAAGCCAGAATTGTCATCTTTTTTCTTCTCTTCTTTGGGTTAAAAGGGAAACAATTGAAGTGATGCAAGAATTCATCTTATCTATGGGTTTCTTGTTCTCTTTAAGGCTGCATTCAGTCTATCTGATTTCATCAAATCCTACAAGGATTTTATTACACTCTTAAAGCCCTGCTACAAAGTAGGTACCATTAAATCAGACTACTACACCACAGCTTGCTTTTGAGTAAACAAATACATAACAATTCACTTTAGAAATATATATACTGGTTCCTCTGCACCCACATAATGTTTTTTCATCATACGTACCACTCGAACGATTGAAATTTTAGGGCTTTACTAACTACCACAGCCTTGAAAACAGAAACCTCCAAATTAGGAAGGATGACTTTTGAGTACAATGTGATGAAATCCAGGTTTGGGGAAGCTGAGACCTGGGGACTTTGAGTTGCTTTTCTGTTTGTTAGTTTGTGTTTACATCTTCCATCTCTAAAATAGCCCCTAGTTCAATTCAACAGTCTGTACACCGGTGACTTGCCTGCTTGTTGTGCTGGTTCAGCCCTCATCATTTTATATTGCCATCAATTGACTGATCACACAGGCCAATGCTGAACTCAGCAACATCCTCTTGGAAGTCTTCTTTCAAACAATCCTGCTATGGATTCCAATGGGCCCAGCTCCTCCAATGCCCACTGTGGTGCCAGCATCACCTGCTGGACACAATGGACAGAGATGGCTCCCTCAGTGCCCTTCACACAGGACACCACTAAGAGAACTCAGCAAGATGCAGCCAGCCCCAACAGAATCCACACCCAACAGGAAGCTCCTCCAACTAATCGTCTCCTGGTTAATATAGCCCTGGCCTTGCCCACCACCCCAACCATGACCAGCTGGGTGAGGGCAGAGACACAGAGACACAGGTGGGCCAGGTTCTGCCTCCTGAACATGAAGCCAAGAGGGAAAACAAAACGTTCTGCTAGGTTGTGACTCATTCACAGGTCAACTCAAACTTGGGGCACACAACTCCAGCCCCAGCACTTCACCGCTGCAGGCTGAGTGGACTCACATCTTGCTCAGGTGGGTTGCTCCTGGGTCCTACATGAGATGTCCAATGAAACAGGTGCCTGAAGGAGAAGTTCTATACCTGTTTGAAAACAACAGAAAGGCACTATTGAAATGCAGATAGTGATACATTTGCTTTTAATGTCCATTATGTTTCTCTCTCTCTTGTGGAACACAATGGACTAAGATAATGACACAGATAAGGAAGATGCTCAGTCAGGTTCATTAGATGCAGTGCCAGCCACTCACAACCAATGGCATGGTCACATACACCCAGCCCCTTCCTAGCTTCTCCGACATAGAGTAAGCACCACTATTGCAGTGGCCCAAATCAATAACTAGATAGCACATCTACTTCTCCCTCTTGACTCTGCTGCATATTTAAGTGCAGTGCTAAGACTTCCTCAATCAGAACACTTCTAGATTGAGAAAAGGGGCACTAAACATGGTTCTGGAAGGCACCTGTTTTGCTAGGGGAGGCAAAAATGCTTTTACCAGCATAAGTCAGCTCCAATCTTTTTCCTTTTATGCTGTTATAACTCTTGTCTTCCACCTAATGCAGACTCTGAGCTTTCCAAAGCCCATATTCCTACCCTCCAGATCAGTCAGAAGGCAATATTAAGTCTTTCTCATTCAGTTATTTAATATTCACTTTTGAGATCCCCCAGAACTTGAACTCTTTTCTGACTCTCCTTATTTTAATCTCTTAGAAGCTTGTCACCTCTGCTGATGCTGATTCTCACAGATCAATGCCTGCCAGAAGCTCTCAATGGTCAAGTTCACTGCTAGTTGTTTTCTTTTATATGCTACCAACATACACTTGCTAGCCCATTCAAACTGATAAACCCAGCTTTGAGATGCACCTTTATTCTGATGCCAAAAATATATCTGCAGTTCACCAAGTGACATAAAGATCCTGTGGGACACAAGCAATATTTACGTAGTAAGAAAATTTTAAATTATTTACAGCCCGCAATTGATGCGTATCACTCATGATCTATAAATACTTGCTCTCACTGGTATTTACCTTCATACTTCAGCCTACATCCTTCACTCTACTCATGTTCTGCCTTTTCATTTTCGTTACAGTCTTTGAGACGCACTTCTACCCACATGCAAATGTTCCAGGACAAGATGATGTAAATCTTAGCTGTGACCTTTAGGCACTATTACAAGGCAAAAAGAGATGATATGATGGATCCATAGAGTCCAACAGTCATGTCAACTGATGCCACTCTGATGTAGATTAATAGAGCACAACCTACTTGACCAAATTTAGGTCAATACCTATAAAAAATGCTGTGAACTTTTGGGAGCAGTATGCCCCAACTTAAAGAGAAATCCCTCTTACTACTTGTGCTCCCGCTACTTGGCTGCTGCTGTAGTCTGTGTATCACTTCCTTGAAGAAGTGCTGCTGGTGACTTCTGTGGATTCCCTTGCAAGGGAAAGGTGACAGGATTAGAACCACAGGCTGTAAACACTTCAGTACCCTCTGGGATTAATGTTGCCTTATTATTATTGATGCATTGTGCTCAGACAGCAAAGACATTCATTTAAGGATACTAGTTTCTATTTCCAACTCTATTACATCTATTTTTATTTGAACTTATTTAAAGACAAGATTATCAACCCAGAAACAAAAGACAGGAAGGAGATGGAAGGCCACAATGCTTGAGACTGTAGACAATGACAGGAAATGGCCCATGTTTTGACAGTTCCCCCAGTTCTCTTCCAGGTGATCTTTACTGAAGAATTAGTCAAAGTCCAAAAAGCTAAATAAAAACATAAACAAAACTCTGTGAAGGGGAAATCCTCTTGTATTCAGATACCAGCAGAGTGGAAAATTTTAGAGAGAATCCAGGTCTAGAATATTATGTTAGAAAAAATGTGTCTCTATAAAAGCAAGAATGAAACAGTGACATGACAGTAACAAGATGTAACAAGAAAAACTTATTCCATGTTCCACTTATCTGCCATCGTCTGCCTCCAAGCAAACTTACAAACAAACAAAACAATCGTTTAGTGTCTTTTGTGATGGATATATTAACAAGATATTTGGCTTAGGTATTTTCAAAGTACCCACCACAGTGAGAGTTTAACGTAGTACATGAATGGTTTAGGGATATGAAGCTTCTTATCCCATCCACTTCTGAGATCTTCACAAGCTCAGACAAGAAATGTCCTTTAGCACTTATATGCCTTCTTAATTAATGAATACATGAACATAAAACCCCAGATGAATTAGAGAAACATTAAGAAAACCTATCAATGAGCAAGACAGACTATAGATCACTTTTGTGCTATTCTGAACAAGCATCTAGCTTCTGGGCAATGGAGCATTACTTGGCAAATTCAAACCCTATCCATTGTATCGGGATGACAGTACTGAAGATGTGTTTTGAAGTTTTTACATAGACTAAGATCCAGCTGAAGTCAAATGTACTTTCTCCTCAGCAAAAACCAAGTAAGAACTCAAAGTTGGCCTAGGTTGAGCGTTGTAACAGAAAAGTTCGAGCAGAAGCCAACGGTTTTGTTCTCCAGGGATCAGTTGGAAACACACCAATAAACAGGATGGAAGATGCTCTTTTCAAGGGAATACTATAAACAGCAAATTAATTGTGCAATATGTTAGTGTGTTTCAAGAGAAGAACTGGATTGGAAATCAAACCCTAGAGCAGATAATTAATAATTATGCAGTTATGTTAAAAAATACTAAAACATGCACAAAAAAGTCAAAGGAATATTCCATTATTTCACTTTGGGTTATAAGCTGAATGATGATAGGATCCATGGAGGAACTTTTCCTATAAGAAGTTACTCAGTACTCGTCCACAACTGAACTCTCTGGAGCTATATATGCACTACACAGGCAATCTGTCAATCTTGGTACAGCCTCAGCTGCCTTCCCCATTACAGGGATTTTGCAGCATCCTCAAAGAATGAGCTAAAACATACCATCTTTCATCCACAAATCTTTTCTTACCTAAAGCTGCCTTGCTAGAGAGGACTATGCAAACTGCAAGGCAATTCTTTAGTAATACTGCCAGCAAGAATACCAGAAAGTCTCAAATAAAATAAAAAAGTTTCTAAAAATGGTCACTAGTGCACTGAGGACTGGAATAAACCACACAACCTGGCACCAGACAGCATCAGGTGACAGTATGTTTCAGTCATTACCAATTTATCCTGGATTAAACCTGCAAGCAAGAAGTGATACGACTCCAGATCTTCCTCTTTCCCCAAATACGTGTCAATTATTCTTTATGGCTTGCTTTCTTAACCTTTCTTTTGCAAAGCAAAAAGAAGGCAAACACACCATAGCCTTCTTTTTTTTTTTTTCAAATAAAATAATTATAATTTAAGCTTACTGCAAAGCACAACCAGACGTGCATTTATCACCGTAACGTGGCATGATGTGTCAGTTGATAATTTAGTGCCCACTTCAGAGGAAGAATTCTGCTTAATTTTTGTTCCACTAGCTAGTCCAAAACTAAGTGCAAAGTTGCACAATCCCTCCAACTTTGTTGCAGAAGCAATAGTCAGAAACAAGATTCACAGAAGAGAGGGGGAAAAAAAAAAATCCCAGTCCTCTTTTCTGGATAAGTCGTTATATGTTGAAAAAGTAAGAGTTCAGCAGAGAAAAACACTGCTCTTTTGCTTTCCCAGGCAGGTTTCTTGCTCTTCCAAGTGGGCTCCAGAATTCATGTGTTTCTTTCCCTCCCTCCCTCCTTCTCTTCCTCCTCCCCAAACCCTTGATGATAGTATTTGGCAGGAACATTTTAAAAAAAAAAAAAAAAAAAATCCAGACTGCCTTTGTGCTACCCAAGCAAACCTCTCTGGGGAAATGCTGTTCTTTGCTCAGCAATTCCTGTTCAGCATAAAGTGCCAACACAAGGAAAACAGCTGGAGTGACTTCCTATTCTCCATTCAGGCCTGGTGGCCTAGGAACAGAATCTTTACAAAAAGAAACGGAGGCTGAAACCAACAAAGAATCATTGACAAAGAAATGCACGATGACTTTTGTAAGATGTTATTTTCAGCTCATTTTTTAAAATGAACACATTCAGTCTCTCACAATAGCACTGAACTCATTACCAACCTGACCCAGCTACCACCGAAGCTGTGAAAAAGCTTCACGTCAACAACTTCAACAAAGAAACGAGATCTGTTGTAAAGACTGTGCAGGAACATCCTGGGCAACGGGCTTGAGCAGCCCTTGTCACAACAGTCTGAACCTGGGCACAGCCTCCAGTACTAACAAATAGCAACAGCAATGCAAAGCCACAGATATACACTCTGTATCATCACCCAGTGAATGTCCTGAGGCTTGAATACATATTTTCTAAGCCAGACGTGCCTTAATACAAGTGATCCAGGCAGCAATCTTGCCATACATGATGATTTTATCTCATTTTGCATTTTGCTTGAAGAACCTCCTGTTTAGTCCCTGAGAAGTCTTGTCTTTCATTTACATACAAATAATTATCTATATTTCAACACCTCAATATTGCTCCTCCAATAACTAACACCTAAAAAATTAAGATAATGCAAACACACTTACTTTGTAAGTCTTGTAGTTATGTCATCCTCATGTTGGGGAGGGAGGAGCTTGCCAGATGAGATTGATAATATGTGGCTGTAATCCTAACAGCTGTCATTCAGACACATAGGGATATTGTCCAGTTTAATCTGAACACCAAGATATTTACTTTAAATGCCTTTCCTCTCTAGAAAAGCAAT
Source organism: Coracias cyanogaster (assembly GCA_033124195.1). Lineage (NCBI taxonomy): Eukaryota > Metazoa > Chordata > Aves > Coraciiformes > Coraciidae > Coracias > Coracias cyanogaster. The sequence goes on along the minus strand of JAVSBS010026465.1, from coordinate 21,871 downwards.
ACTAACTAGGCAGCTATCACCACATCTCCCCAGGCTTCAAGATTATTTTGATGGACATGCATTTTTTTCCACAATGTCTAGTTACATGTATAGAGAAAGCTATCATTTAATCCAGGGATTATAGCCATGAAGTCCTGCTATTCTAAATCAGACTGCTCCATGGGCTGCAATTTGAAAATCCATATATTACTCACTGACTTCCGTACATTTAAATCTCAAAATGTAAAGCGTCTGAGGTCATAGCTGGGTTCTGGAAGAGACCCAACAGTTGAATCTCCATGGAAGTCGGGCAATGCTGATAATTGGCTTCAGACAAGGATATATATTTGTTTTTAACTACACTGATACTGGATAACATTCCAGCCTTGCATTTTTCCCTTTTTTTCAACTTTGCTCCTTTTTTCCTTTTAAGGAGAGGTGACCTTTTAAATTGCCTCTCATCACTAATCACATCTAGATAATACTAACTCACCCTTTACAATAGTCTGGCTCCTCATGGTTTAGTGAGATGGGGAAGGAAGAGGGGAGAGCAGTGTTATACCTCTATGGCGATAGACTTTACAACCTGAACGTCTGTCCTTTTCCTGAGGCTGCATCATCACAACACTCTGAATGACAGGATAGGTCCCCTTCCTTCTCTCCCCACCTCCTCTTCTTAAATCACCATGGATATCCTTCACTATAACTTTGTTGCCAGCTCAGTAGACAAAAAAATTCCTCTGGTTCAGTCTGCAGTTGAGGGACAAGGAAAGCAGTTCCTCCAACAGTAGTTAGAAGAGAAGAATGGAAAGAGAGTCCAACGGAGGCTAGGAATATGCTGAAGGGACTGGAGCATCTCTGTGCTGAGGAAGGGCTGTTTAGTCTAGAGAAGACTGAGAGACTATCTTCTCAATGCTTATCAATACCTAAAGAGTGGGGAGCAAGAGGATAGGGCCAGACTCTTTTCAGTGGTGCCCAGTGACAGGACAAGGGGCAATGGGCATAAACTAGAACCCAGGAGGTTCCATCTGAACATGAGAATAAAATTCTTCCCTGGAAGGGTGCCAGAGCCTGGCCCAGGCTTTCCAGAGAGGCTGTAGAATCTCCTTCTCTGGAGGGATTCCAAACCTGCCTGGACGTGATCCTGGGCAACATGCTCTGGTTGACCCTGCTTTAGCCGGGGTGTTGGACAAGATGATCTCCAGAGGTCCCTTCCAGCCCCCACCATGCTGGGATTCTGTGTGATTCTGTGAAACAAATACTCTAAAGTAGTATTAAACCCACTATACAAATGCTGATTAACATCAAACTACATTTTAAAAAGGCACCCTGCATGTAACATACAGGGCATAGAACTTGCCTGTTCCTACATGTTTAATCAAAAGACTTGAGGAAAAAAAAGCCACGGCGTGTATCACATTCAAGTTAGGACTAGTTTCAGGATCAGAATGCAGCGCTCACCATCTCCCACAACAGTCAGATGGCAACAAATCTTTTACCTGTGCCAACCTGTCCTCCATCACCTTTGTTGGTCTCCTTAGACAAGAACAGAGTACAACACCCTGATCAAATGCAGACATTAAACAGGTATGCTAAAAAAAGAGAATCTACAGCAAAACTTAATTAGTCTCTGTGGGAGACAGACACCAGGGGAACTATAGAGACCCTCTTCAGGACTTTATTATGCTTATTGTGCTTGCAAAAAGGTTTCTTATCTCTAGGTCACTCTTTTACCTTTTCCTGCTCAATTATTTAAGGAATTGTTTAACAGCCTCCTTTGATCTAGGTATTCAGGCCAGCAACAATGTATTGCAGTGCGGGGTAAATGGTGTCTTAATATTTAGCGAAGAGTGTAGAGGAATTTTTCCAGTTTATCATGTTTCCACTGCAAATAAAGGTGCTATTAAAACCAGGAGAGTATCTACACAACAGTAGCTCAAGAAGGCCCCTAAAATAAGCAACTACTGACCTACTTGGACATTCCCTGAGGTATGTGTGCCTCATATCAGTGTGTTTGCCACATATAATCTACACAAATACCTGAAACCTATTGAACAATGAATGGAGAGGATGTAACAACTGCAAACCAATTCTTCATTAGACCTAGAGCTAGAAAGGCATTATCATAGAATCATAGAATGCATTGGGTTGGATGGGATCTTCCAAGGTCATCTAGTCCAAGCCCCCTGCAGTGAGCAGGGATACCTCTAACTAGATCAGGTTGCTCAGAGCCCCATCAAGCCTGGCATTGAATGCCTCCAGGGATGGGGCCTCCACCACCTCTCTGGGCAACCTATTCCAGTGTTCCACCACCCTCATAGTAGGGAACTTATTATGTACGTGCTGGAGAAGAAACACTAAGTCCAGAGATTTACAACTTAGTAGCAAGTCATAGAACTCCTAACCACAGCAGTCAGAAGCTGATGAGATGTTGGGGAGGATCAACCTTACTCTAAGGGCTCAGCTGGCTAACTCTTTAAAACAACACTGAAGGAATTAGCTCAGTATACTCTTTCTTTTTTCAGCTTGATTCCCAGGCAATCACATTGCCTGCCACCCTCCCCCTTAAACCAGTGAATTCCAGCCAGGTTGAACAGAAATTTAAACTGCTGTACAGTTGATGGAAATCTTCTACAGCTGGAAAGGCCCTTCCAGCATCTTGATAAAAAACAACCCAGTCTAGGGAAATACTTCATTCTGAGCACATATCTTAGAATCCCGAATCAATCACAAAACACAAACTAGAGGAAAACTAGGCTTCATTAATTCTGGCCTCCATGGTTCTATGTGGCATTTTGGAACAGACACAGGGAAACTCAGAGAATTGGATTATCTTGAAACCCCTTAATACAGACCTGAAACAAATCAGTTTTGTGATCAAAAGAATGAATGAAGTCTAACTTCTGCCCAGGCAGTGACCTGAGTCCTTTCATCCCTTCCTCCACATAGCCCAACTCCCTTACAAACACCCTAATCCCACCCTCTTTCTTACGTAGATCAGGAAGAACTCAGCTTACGTTGTTGCTAGTCCCCACTGCCACTGACTGTCCAACCAGCCTGACCATGCCAACTAGCCCACTGGGAGGAAAGAGGAGGAGAAAACTTTTGGAGCCCCAGTTGGAAGCCTTTCTCACAGTGGGGTCACAAAAGAAGTTATCTTCTCTATCCAAGTGCTGATTTTTATGACACTTGCATTACTACCTGGGAAACCTCTACTGCCTTTGTAGGCTGATATCTGCAAAGCAAATCAAGACTCAATTGAAACACAGCCTAACAGGAAGCCTACTTACGTAGACCTCACTTGCTTAGGTCAAAAAATAAAATTGCTTGGAGATTAGAGGGAAATTGAAAACATCCTTGCAAAATGAGATGAAGTGTTGGAGCAAAGTAAAATTAGGAACCTTTAAGAAGAGGTGGTTTGATTCTACAGTTGTAGCCAAAAAAAGGCACGTCTTTGGCATGAAAAGGATTTTATACAATACTGACTAAAACAGATTAAGACAACATAAGATATAGTTGATTCTGGAAATAACCAAAAGTCAAAATGAAGACCTTCACAAAGCTGTTAGAGAAGAAGAGAGCTGCAGACTCTGAGCCTGGATGATTCACAGCAGTTTACAGTCCCACAAAAATGTACAGTCCATTGGTGATTTCCATTTCTGCTACTAAGTTCTGGTAACTCAGAAGTGGCTACATGCCCTGTTTAGACATTTTTACTTACAGGAGCAATACTTTCAACAGAAGGTCACACAAGACAGGTAAGGGCAGTAGCTGCCCTTTTCTTCCCAGATAACACTGGATGTCTTCAAGACCACACTGGATGGCGCTTGGAGCAACCTGATCTAGTAGGAGGTGTCCCTGCCCATGGAATGAGGGTTGGAACTAGACAATCTTGAACGCCACTTCCAACCCAAACCATTCTATGACTCTATACATTTACTTGCCATCATAAATGGAAATTTTTAGTTTTAACTTGAGTTTTCACAAGCCAAAGCATTACCTTTTCCTTAATCAATTTGTATGAAAAAAAGAGTACTAATAAGAAAGATGGTGGCAGGTGGATACCCTCTAAGCTGAACAATGAAAAGAGAGGAGAATGGGAAAGGTGCTACCTGGGTAGAAGTTGGAAACTGAAGCAAAAAACCTCTTGGCAGTTTGAATCCTCTTGTATACAAAGTTATTTTTTATAAACAAGTGAATGAGTTTTTAAAAAATGTCTGGCTCTAATGATTTTTTTCTTCCTAATGAGAAAAGTCTCTAAGAACCCAAAATACTGGCAAGCTGCTTGGGTCAAAAGGGGACCAGTACAGCAGGAAAGGAATACAATCGACTACTGAGGACTCGGAGTTAGAGCTTTGGCACTGCCTCCACTAATTTTGGAAGCTTGTATAATCTTAGGAAGAGTTTCCTGTGTTTACCTGTGTCTAAGACATGGATAACTCATAGAACTGCTCCAAATTTTTTCAGATGTTAAGCATTTTAATCGGAAAATGAGTTGTCTGTTTAGTCAGTGTGGTTCATTAGAAATACCTTGGGTTTGAAACATCATTCCCCCAAAATGAGAGACTTTCCAGCAGATTTCTCCCTAGACTCCTACCATCTCTGTCCCCAGCCAGTGGCTCACTAGTGCTCACAACTCTGGAAAATGTAAATTGCTGCAATAAATGTGCTAATGGAATAAACATAAATGTGAAGGGCATTTAAAAAAACTCAAAACAAAACAGATTAAAAAAAACCAAAACCCTGCAGGATTTAGAGGTCTTCTCATTTATGTGAAATATGAGAAGTAGTTTTTTTGAACCCAAATCAAACTTTGAAATAAAACTAAGACTTTCTGATTTTTTGGACACCTCTGTAAACTCTACATCAGGTTATGATCCTTCCTCCACCAATCCCTTCCCTCTTCCAAACCAGACAAAATCAGTATGTTGTCCCCGAGATCCTTCTCTCTACAAGGTAACCTTTCAGCTGTGGCCGTGTGCCCACAAAGGAAGAGCTCTCTTCAAGGGCTTCCCATTCTTGCTCGCCAAGAAAATATACTTGCTTCTTACACTCATTATGACAGAATCCATACAGCAATAATATAAATAAATACAATAAATAAATACAATCAGATCCTTCCTTCCCCAAAGAGTTTAGCTCCACACATGTAGAGCACTTTGAAGCCATCAGACTGAAGGCACTGCAGAGATATTAAATTGTTTTTAAAATACTAAAAGCAACTAAACCAGCAGGTTTTCTTCCATGTAAAGGAACTATGCTTTGCTATCACAACACAAGCCATATGTTGGGTGGAAATCCAGGTTTTCCATGACTCAGTATGACACCTGGCCCAAAGCAGAAAACAGCTACATTCTTCCTATGCAGAGCTCCATTTATTTTCTGTTCATATTTTGAAAACAAATTTTATTATAATGTATTTCTACTTTACTTTGTTGTTTAACCAGATTTTAATTGTATTATTTCTTAGTGGCAAAAAAATACAGATATTTAGAGTGCCCCTTTTCTTGCTAAATTCAGGGGGAGAAGGGTAAAATGGAGAAAAAAAATTATCACTTGTACAGGAGTGTTACAAAAAGCATGGGTAAAAAATGCTCTTCTCAAACAACTCAGGTTGGAGAAATACAAGAGCTAAACACTTTTTTTTTTTTTAAATGCATCTAACCTGTATTCAGGACAATAGTAGAAACTATCCTCGTGGAAAGCAAAACAATTCTCACAGAGCACAAAACTCTCCGTGTTCTGTGCACGGCAAGTCATACAACACCCCATGCGGGCTGAGAAACTCAGAGGCAGCAAAATATTTCATTTGTTGTGCTCCAGACTGGTATGAAAATGGAGACATGGTGTTTTGTAAATTCAGTTGTTATCAAGCACTTGTACAGAAAATAGAGATAGAAAAGGTCAAGTAGGTAGCAGCCACAGCTGCCAGACTTTAACCCTTAACCTACAGATATTTAAACGCACATAAAAATATATAAAAATCAAGGATTAAAGCACCAACACCCAACAAACACACACAAGCCGTTCTGCATTGTCTTCAGAAGTGCTATTAAGAATTGTCCAAGGTATTCTTAAGATCTGATGAGGAATCCAGACACAGCCTTGCTAAAGCATTTTAAAACCTAAAGAAAAAGAAAACTGCAGTTCTTTAAGCATTTCCTATATCACAGTAAGATCCTTCTCCCACTTCAGGACAGAAAAGCCTCAGCTTGTTGTAAAAAGCATGACTATACCAGATGTACATATTTCTCAATCAAATCCATTTCAATTTCTCTTTTAGAAGGATATGGTTTTACACTGTAGCCTTCATACTGAAGTGCGTCAAAAGGTTGCACAGAACAATGAATTACCTTCAATTATGATCTGGCTTTGTGGGCAAACCATATGAGCACAAAGGACCCACTGTGAACTCCAGCACCGTTTTGGCCATTACAACTTGTTTTTTTTTTAGTATTCCACACTTTTATTATATCCTTTATCGGATCTCCTCACATTTCACAGATTTTTACTGAATTGAACATCCCACAATTCTCAAAGAGGCAAGGGTGAAATGTTATAAGGATGAATATAAAAGAGCAGGAACTGAACCACTGGCAGTTAAAATACTGGGAGGGACTGTGTTCGTGCAAGAGCCAGGAATAAAATCCTACAAATATTGGCTTGCAGTTCTTGCTCTAGTGACGGACTTGTAGTGATGGGATGAGGGATAAGGGCTTCAAACTGGAAGAGGGAAGATTTAGACTAGAAATTAGGAAGAAATTCTTCACTATGTGGGTGGTGAGACACTGGCACAGGTTGTCCAGAGAAGTTGTGGATGCTCCATCACTGGATGTGTTCAAGACCAGGCTGGACAGGGCTTTGAGCAACCTGGTCTAGTGGGAGGTGTCCCTGCA
>JAVSBS010026465.1:0-14896 GCA_033124195.1 Coracias cyanogaster | reverse complement strand
AGCAACCTGGTCTAGTGGGAGGTGTCCCTGCCCATGGCAGGGGGGTCAGAATGAGATGATCTTTAACGTCCCTTCCAACCCAAACCCATCTCTGATTCTATACAGTCTGACTCCAGTCAAAGCTGCAAGAAGCAGGACCAGGAAGCTTCACACACAAATTCAACACGATATGAGTAAGGATCACATCTGCAGGACACTGGTCATAACAACAACCAAATGGGCTGCTGGATCCTTAGCTTCTGGGCAGGACCTGGCTACGGATGGTGCTGTGTAATTCAGTGAGTTATAAGCGAGTCTGGGATTCTCCAAATCTTTCTTTCTTTTCTTTATTTTTTTTTTCAGATGTGATCCTGATCTAGTCAGAGCTCTTTGATCTCTTTCCATAAGGGGGATGTCAGAAAGCTACCAGTAATGTTTACATCTGGCTTACGCTACAGCACATCTGGCTTGGGATGGGAACAGCTGGCACACACAAGCATCGGGGCACAGGAAGAAACTGCTGTTCTGGGGAAAGTTAGTTTTGCTGCTGACACAGAGTTGGAAGAATATGGATTTTTTTTCTGGCTTAGTAACTCACCTGTACCTCAGTTTCTTGTGCTATAGACTGAACATAAAGGGTTCTGATTCAGTGACACTTCTGGTACAGTGACTTCATAGATTTAGCTACAGCAGAGAAATGCACAGACTATTTCATTTGTATTTATAAATGTGTTTTAGAAGCCCTGAAACAAGGGTCATATAGCAGAACAGGCCATCAATACTTTGAAAATAATCTTTAGTCACATTCAGCATAAAGAAAAATTAACAAGACATTCCTCACCGTTAAGTTTATCCATCTAAAAGACAAGCAAGCATTAAACCTCCTAGAACTTCTGAAATATCTGGGCAGAAGTATCAAAACAGGGGGTTTGAGGTATTTTCAACACAACCAGAGGGAGGAAGGACTAGACTGCAGCCCCATGTGGTTCAATCTGAATGGACAATTTCACCACTTATCTGATTTACATGGGAAATCTGAACCTTTTGAGGTCACCCACCACCCACATTAAACTAAGCTCAGAACACCAGAAACCCCAACTGATTTAGTCAAGAAGTCACGTAGGCAACAAAATGAGGTCGTGCAATTCTTGCCATTTAATACTGGGAGAAGGGAGAAGCAGCAGAGAAGGAAGAGGGAGGAAGTCCGCTATCCTTAAATGCAAGGAACTCCACAGCCACTGGTACTATCATGTTTTTTCTGTTTGTTTTCATCTGCTTTCCTGTCCTACTTTTCCTCCTCCTCACAAGCTAATCAACAGTGCAACTAGCATGAAATAACAAGAAATTCAACCTTCCCATTGTCTTAATACCACCAATTATACCAGGAAATACCTCTTTCTCTTCTAAATGATTCTGATAAAAAACAGGTTAAATTGCACAATGCATACCTCTAGAAACAGGATATTTTTTCATATTGCCATTTTTACTGGACCATGAGACAAGTAACAGAATTTAGGTATTTTACATCAATTTTAACCAGACCAGATAAGAGACTTCAGTGCTGTACACAGAAATAGCTTTCCCCATTCAGCTGGCAAGCATATAGAGTTGTCCTACATGTATCAAAGGAGTCTGAGTGAATTTCCATCATCCATACTAAGTACATCACTTTATCCAACCATGACATGAAAGAAAAAAGCTGGCTTTTCTCTCACAAAAAGGAAAATAGCAACACCCTGAAATCACATCTTCTAGGCAGCTTCCCAAGCACACTTTGTTTTCATTGACTAAAATAATGCCTAACAATAGCAATTGAAAGCAGATTGTGCTACACTTTAAAAGATCTTATTCTGTTAGAGACCAGAAAATCTTAAATTGTGTTCTTTAGCTAACGCTTATCTCTGCCTAGTGAAAGAACATAGGTCATCTAAATAGAGAAATATTAGTGACTTTTCTACTGTTTTAATGACGAGATTAGAGATGGAACTGGCTTGAAACAACACTGTGAGCCCCACCAAAACATTTGAAAGTGTGCACCACATAGTCCAATTCATTGATTCTCTGATGATCATTCTGAACCCCAAAGCTCACAAGGGCCATAGAGGTTGTTTGGGATGCCGAGGCTCAAAATCCCCATTTAAAACATCCCCAGGCATCTCTAGGTATTCCCAAAGAACACCAAATTCTGGCCTCTGCTTTCTTCTTGTTGACATACAGGCAGCATTTGTCAGTCTTTTTGATAAGCTATTTTGAAAGGAAAAGTTGATAGGTGTGGTTATCCTTTATTTCACTAGCTAATTTTGATTTGCCTCGTTTATACCATTAACAGAGTGGAGTCACAATTCCAACAAGTTTTATGCCAGTACAACTCCAAGAGAGGACCTTAAATTAGACAAGTGGAAGTGAGATCAGAATTGGACTGAATATTGGTGCAATATTTTACACAGCTTGTAGTTCACACAAAAATTGAAATGACCATTTCTGCTTGTCTCCTGACACTTATGCAAGTAGTTGGTAAAACCTTCCCCAGACCTATGTTTCTGGAGACCATCCTGGCTCTACTGATCTTCACTGAAGCAAATCTCTATATGCATTAATCATTTGACTCTAAATCTCAAATTATTTTCTGAACTGGTATTTTCTAAGAATGAAATACAGCTCATTGAGTCCCAGTAATATCTTCACTTTCATAGAATCATAAAACCATTTCGGCTGGAAAATACCTTTAAGATCATTGAGTCTAACCATTAATTTAACACTGCCAAGCCCACCACTAAACCATGTCCCTCAGCACCTCATCCATATATCTTTCAAATACCTCCAGGGATGGTGACACTTTAAATGGAAAGAAGATGAAACAGCATAGTTCTTGCAGTCATTCAGGAGGTGTTTTCAGTGATTTGGGTTTTTTTAAATTTCTTTTTTCCTACTTGATTCATGTGTTTCATGTGAATTGCAGCCAGCTTTGTAGACCTGCTTCATTTTTTACTCCTATAAAAACTGATAGTTAAGTAGAACCAAACTCAGAAGTATCATTCTATCTTTAAAAAGTATTTAAAAAGATATATAAGGTCCCTTCTCTTTTCACCTCTAAACTTAGGTTTTAGCCTTTTATATTTTCTATTGATAAACACAGGCTCTTGGTAAGTTCTTGGCTTTTTTATAGGTCAAGAGGAAATCTGTTTGGTTGTTTGACAAACAAAGCATACTGGTAACACTTATAAAGTAACGCGGAAGAATTTCTGAACCTAGAATCTGTGGTGTGGTCACACTCAACAGAATTAGGAATTTTTTTAAATAATCAAAAAGCAAGAAAAATCCTGGGCTACCTCATCTAATAACTTTTCCTTATACTTTTTTGCCATCCTAAAATTTAAACTGGCCATCCTGCCTATGACATTTACATATTTTTTGTTTCATTCACCTTACTGCTAGGGGACACATCTCCATTTCAACAAGACATTGTAGGATCACTTCCATGCCCTGAATATGACTAATGAGGAAATTGCCCAATTTTAATGTCAAACAGGAGCAATCCCCAGCCTAAGAGCCATCAGGGAGAATTTACATTTCAGGAAGAAGTGAGTAGGAAGAGCATAGGAAAACTGCTGAAATGAAGAGACAGGTGTCAGGAGAGGAGGAACGTGATTCACTGATTTACCCGGATGGATGTGATGGTGTTATCGCAAGGTTATGCAAAGACCATGAGTTATGAAGGAAGACTTCTGGCTTTCCCCACTCTATGGCACTTACAGCTTATTCTTGACTCAACAGTTTGCTCCTTTATTCAAGACGGACAATATTCCAAAGCCAGCAAGCATTTGTCTTTCATTTTTTCTGGTTTTAGCTCTGCTCAATCCAGAAGACGACAATCTTTTTTTTTTTTTTTAAATAACATTCTTGCCTCCTCTTCAATATTGATTGGAAATAATCTAACAGATGGAACTTTTGATCGGTTAAAAATGAAATACGTATTTTTCTTTTTTATGACCTAGTTAGTCACACTTCTTAGGCTTGTGAATATAATGAAAACAGGACCAGATTTTTCCCATATGCAAGCACAAGAGTAACCAATGTAACATACAAACTATATATAAAAACTGTCAAACCACTAACCAAACTTTCAGCAATTGTTTCTGACATAACAGCTGGGGAAAACCAAACAAAAAACCCAAACCAACCAAACAAACACCCCTACCAATCTCTGTCCAGGGAAATTCACACTCCTCATAGAATATTTGCTGCATGGCCAGAAATCTGGATATCGATAACTAACATGTGAAGTTTCCACTCTGCCTTCAATGCTAATAGTGTTTAATATTCAGAAGTCTCCAGTTAAAGAAGTGTGCAAATTCATGAAAATCCTTATATTATATTACATTCAATTGCTGCATTTTCAGTTCATATTCCCTAGAAAGCATACACAAGGAGGATATTTTTCTAGCACAGAAGAAAGACATGTCTATGTTCTTAGCTTCACAAACTGAAGACACAACAGCCTTTATGGCAATTATTATACAGGAGAATAAAGCAAACCTCTCTCATTTACTGTACTCACATGGTTCCCTGAAAGATGAGCACGTGAAGGCCTGGTTCTGATCATTCTGCTGTGCCAGAGTGTGTAAACCATACCTTATGCAGGAAAGGAGGAGCAAAACCCGAAGAAACCTGTCAATACTACTTGCCTACAAAGACAGCCAACAGAGTAGAAGTCAGAGAGCAAATAGAGATACTAATTTCCCCCTCCTTCCAGTGGGCTGGCAGGAATCATGAGTAAAAAAAGCTTGCCCAAGTCCTGAAAAAAAAGAAAGGTCACCCTGCAGATCTGTAAAATGGACTTTTAAGCACTGCTGCTAGATTTCAGGAAGAAACTGAATGAATCATTTATTGAAAAGTAGAGGAACAAAAGCTAAGTCAGAAGATGATGAGAGCACAAAATCACAGAATCACAGTATGTGTTGGTTAGAAAACAGCTTGTTTTGAGAGCTAAAGGATTCCAAGAGCCTTGGAGAGGAGCATGATAAAAAGTGATAAAAAAAGAGGGATAACCAGAAAACCCCGAACAGCAGGTAGCACATGGTAAGCATGTAATACCAAGCAAGATGAGGCACCTTCCAGATCCACACGCAAACCTGACTGACGTGGGCAGCATCCTTCTTCTCACCTATGTCTGCAAAAAGAACAAGCAGGTTCAGTACCCCTGCTGTTCTGAAATGAACTGCTTCCTCTTTCCAACAGAAAAATGATACCAGCAGTTACTGCCATGAGCTAGACCTCCACCGAATCTAGCCAAAACTGTATTTTCTTGTAGAGGGAAAGGAAGGCAGCAAATTATATTACCAGATTGTTTGCACTGCTGCAGATGAAACCAAGACAAAAGGGAAAAAACTTTGTTTTACCTGAAAGAAAGACATACAAACATATACGAAGTCCAGACCAACTCACTCTTGGCTAGCAATGCTCATACTTAGCCCTTGAGCTAGGAACCCAGCTAATAAGACCAGGTTACTGCTGAAGAACCTCAGTGCTTTTCACCTTTCCAGAGTTTGGTGTTGGAAGGCAGATGAGTCCGTCCTTTCAATAAAAGGGGCTTAACTTTCACACCAGCCTCATGAAGCACTGAAGGTTGGCAATGATACCAGTGCAAATCTTGGATCCTGATTTATTTGGGGTGTACACAACGAAATACGGCATTTGTATCTGCCAGATGACCTACCTTTTCCTAACCTCTATTTACATTTTTTTCACCCAACCACATATTGATCCAAATTCATATCTGTAATAGTAACAGCAGGTACCAATTTGACCAGTTTCATACAATGTTAACCATCACCCTCAGCCACCAGTGCCCTCCCTCATACAATAACTACATCACCTTCAGCAGCTGTTACTGTTTTAGTCCTGCACCCTGTAAAGATTTATACATCTGCTTGATTTTATCCATGTAAACAGCCCCAGTGACAGTAGCAGGAGCCCTCACATGCTAATTTAAACTTCATAGAATCAGGGCAGTGCCCAGATTTCTCACAAGCAAATAAAACCTGAGTCTGAAATAAACATGATGATCATAACTTCACTTTGTGTTTTCAGGTTCCCATTTTTCATGACACCTTTTCAAGTGGCCTTAGACGCAAATATGTGTCTCCAAGCCCAGAAAATCTTTCAAGGGCCCTTTTAGATGTCTGCTTGTCTACAAGTGAAAGCCAGCAAAAGGAACAGCATGATTCTTTCAAAAGAAAACACCTGAAGAGCAGTCACAGCCATTTGCCTCAACAGTTTTATAATAATGTTGAATAGTAAACTACAAAGACTGTTTAAACTAAATGAACCAGTGTCTTACAGGCCAGTCTAGCATATTGCATATCTGGTTTTGCTAATCTCGGCCTAATTCAACAGCAAAATTCTATGTAATGGCCACATCCAGGTCACCAGCACCTACCTAATAAAAAATGATAATAAATCAATAATGTTAGTGCAATGGGTTCTAGAGAGAAGCAAACACTGAAGTACAAGGAGTGCTGGAGATGTCAGTTAAGACTGTCAGGTCTTCCTGATTTGAGAACATGCCCTTTCTAGTTGTAACTTTTTTCCTTGGCCATTTATTGTACTGCCCATTGTAGCTGCTATGACTAATAGCATATGAGCTAAAAGATCACCCATCCTTTGTCTCTAGGATCCATCCACAACATGCAAAAGACTTTCCCCCCACTTGATACCAAGAATCAGCAAAAATTGCCACCTTTTTAGCTTTTGTAAGCTTTCAGGCAGTTCATGCTAAGACCTTCTGACTCAATGGATATGAAATAGGCCTCTCCCTCTTTTTTTTGCAGCTTCTGTAGGGTTATTAGCCTAAAATTCTAAAGAAACAAACCATATGCAATCCTGCTGTCCTTCTGTCTTCTCCCTGCTCCATCCTGTGTGATTTCTGAACTCATTGACTCACTCGAAGCCATCAAAGCCAGTTGAGAAATGATCAGAGGTCAGCTGGGTTCCTACTAACTTCTGGAAAATCAGTAGACAAATAGATATGAAAGGAAATGCCCCCACTAAGGAAAATTTATCAGTGTAGCATTATAACTGATGCCAAAAAACCAACCCAGCAGTAATTTTCAGTCAAAGAGGTGGGGATAAATCAGATCCAAGGCCCTGTAGAACCTTATAGACTTCAGGAGGGTTCAAGCTCTCTGAGATTACAGACAGTTTGGGTACAGAAGAAGGCTCTGCATGTCCAGCAAGGATTTAATTTTTGTGATCACCATTAGCCGATCTACATGCTAATGTAAAGGAAGTGGAAGGCAAGCTGCTGTTCGTTATCAGAAGCACCATAAACTTATCAGTGGAGGGAAGATTTAAAACTAATCTAACTTTGCATTTTTAAATTCCACTCTGAATAGACAGACAAGGGAAAAATACCTATTTTTAGATGCAAAGATAGAGAAAGGGAAACAAAAAAAAAGGTAGTGGAGCGCTGGAAAAATCTCTGGAAGCGAGGTGATAATTTAAATCACTGAGGCTGGACAAGACAAGTGAGGAAAGTTTGGTGGAACGGTTTTGTGAAGGTCTGACTTTCACATGAGCTTGAGCAGTAAACGTTCCAAACTCGGGACTTAAATCCTTGCTAATCTTTATGGCCCGGTTGCAGAATGCAAAATACCAGGGCTTGGCTCTGGAGCTGTGAGCCAGTGTTCCTGCGGCACTAGATATCCCAAACTCATGTGTTAAAGGAACTTGAGATTGCAGAGTGTGGAGTTATGCCACCATAGTTATGCCACCATAGCTGGGGTTTAAATTGTCCGCATGGATGTGTTTATTAGCAGTTGTGGACAGCATTCTGCCTCTCCCTTTGCTGCTTCTTTTCAAAATCTTAGGACTGCAGAAGAACGTCAAGTCTCTGGCTGTTTAAAGTGCCATGTGACTGCGCTGTACTTTGAACTCAGATAAACTTCTTACTGAATGAAGTCATGTGTAAAATGCTTTCCAGCAGAGATTATTTTGAACTAAGCTGTACTAAGAAATGCAGCAGAATTTCAACACTCATATTTCAGCAGCAAAAAATAAGGAACCATTCTTGTACTGAGCACAGCACTTTGAGGGGAAGCACCAGATCTCCTCACATAAAAAGAATTACACTTGTACTAGACTATGGAAATTAGTTCAGGGAAGAGAAAAATCATACTTCCAGATAATCACACGCCAGAAAACAAACAGCTCTTGCCTAATCAGTGCATGCAACTTTGCTTCCAAAAGACATCTTAATAAACCACAATATCTCAACTTTAAACCAATAAAATCAGTATCAGGTCCTAACTGGCCGTGCTGGGATGGCTCAGAATTTCTGTGTGCTTTGTAGCCTAAAGAGATACCAGGTCTTAGCTAGTATTTGGATAAAAAATAAATTAACAGCCCTGCTCATGACACCTTTTTTTCCCTAGGAGCAGAACATATGGCTTGGATCCTGGCTAACTTCCAACCTGAGTAATTATGTACTGACCGCAGAATTTTCCCCTGCGGTTTTAACTGGATAAAGCATTCCTCTCCAGTTCCTCTCATGAACATTTATACCTTCTTGTGGAGCACTATTAAACAGCTACCGCCCTCTGCCCTCTCCTCCAAATACAGCTGGGAGGGACAGGAATATAATTATAATTTAAAATATAACTGGGGGACATGGATCTGTTACACATTTTGAGTTCCTAATCATGTCCATTAGACACCATCATCTGTATCAGGATGAAATATATAGATGAAGACACTATTTTTCCTAACAACTTCAAGTGTTAAAAGACCTATCCTTAGGTTCATACAGTGTATTTAATATCATGCATTTCTTCTGATGATGTGGAACAAACTATGGGCTCATGAAGGGCTGTGTGTTAAAAAGGATTAATATTAGAGTTGTGGGTAAGCTTTCTGCTCAAAAACATGGGACAGCCAGACAAAGCAAAAGAACAGTTTGGATATCTTGCTTTTATACCAGGGCATTGACTATTTTGATTGGTGTGCAGCATTTGAAGGATAAAGAGAATGAAATAGAATGAGCTATACACAACACTGCAGCCCACCATGTATCTTGAAGATCTCAAAGCACTTTACAACCAGTTAGTTCCCATTGGAGTACTGAAGAAAAGCATTAGGAGAGCCATATTATAAGAAGCTACAGAATCAAAATAGGCATCTGATCTGGTAAAATTCTTCCTCCTTTCTAATCAGGATTTCAAACACTGAAATCAAGATGAAAATTACCAAAAGGGAGAAATCATTTTTTATTTCCCAGACTGAAACCATCTGAATTCTGAATTTCCAATTTATATAAGCTATTAATGTCAGCTAAAGTCTGCAGCATTTACTATTTCTGCAGATGCATCAGGATCACTCTGACAAGTGAGGCACCCTGAAAGTCAGAAGCCCCTTCAACTATTTACCCTGCACGGATCTAAGAGACACTAAGCAGCAGAAATACCAGCAAGAGAGCCATTTAGACGGGTCCATATTTTAACCACTTGGTCCAATTTATAAACTACTTTGAAGATGACAAATGCAACTAAGCTGTTCAGTCATAAAACTGTGCATGGGAACCCATTCTTTTCTGCAAGAGAGCTGAATGATGAGTGCTCCTGTTAGCTGCTTAATCCATACACATACGTAGAGTCATAGAATCATTTAGATTGGAAAAGAGCTTTAAGATCATAGAGTCCATAGACCTAACTGATATGTACGTTCATACATACATCAGTTTAAGAGTGTAACACACTTGTGCTTTTTTTTTCTACTTTAGAAAAAAATCATGGAAAAAAAAAGGAAGAAAAATCAACTTTCTGCTTTTTCCTTAACCAGCAATGGGTCCATTCTGAGAATGTGATGAGTGGTCAGCGCTCCTCCATTGTGCTCAACTTGCACTTCTTGTAAACATCCTCTTTGCATCCCCAAAACGATCGTACATGGCAACTGAGAAGCCTCTGCTATTTATATTCACATATTCACTGGGATTCAGCTCCCTGGCCCTCTCTGCTCATCAGAGCTTGTGGACTGGGACAGCACTGGCCAAGGAGCCAAAGGCTGGTGGAGCACACACAGAAACGTGCTTGGGTTGCAGGAATGCTGTTCCAATTAATCCATCAAACTAGGTAGTTTGAGATTTGACTCCCATCCTGTAAGGATCTGCCACTGTTAATTGAGAAGACTGAATATTTGCTGGGGTTTGATCGGGCCAAACCACCAACTAACCAAATGAAATAAGACAAGTTTTAGAGGGTGTTATAAAATTTTAAGTGTCTCTGGTGGCTTCCCTTTAAACACACCGAAACAGAGTTCAAGGCATTGCCTCAATCAACAGGCATAAAATGGGATTAATCTCTGATGTGCAACATTGCCATCATGTGGCCGTCCCAGCTCTGCAAAAGCCCCAGCAAGGACAGAAGGCATCTGAACCTTGCCCTGTATTTGCAGCTTTTAAACTTTTCTTTAATAATACTGGAGTCAGGAGAACTGGCGAGGTGATGATAACTCTCTTATAACATCCCTGTACAAAGAAAGACACTCTCTTTTTTCAGACCTGCTTTTTCTTATGTCAGGTAGCAAAGGCGTTTTTTACTTCCCGAGACAATCCGCTGCCACAATTATGTTGTGATGCACGGTGGAGAGTAAAACCAAACATCAAAAATGACAAATAGAGTGTTCTTGATGTCAGGAAGGTGATCTTTAGAAGTAATCTGAATGCGACAAGCACAATGGCCTGCATCAGGAAAGAGCTCCACCATGGGAAAATACATGGAAGTTGGCGTAGAGTCAGGAGTGGAACACACAGCAAATGAAGCAAATTAGTAATTTAAGAAGAAAATGAAATATTAGCAGTCAGAGGGCAAAACGACGTGGAACGCAGAAGCAAGCTGTCATAAAATAGACAGATGGAAAAGTCGTACGTAGTTTGAAAAGTAGTAATAAAATTAAACCAGATCCAGCGGCTCAATTAGAGTAACAATGAAGAAAAATAATTATCTGCTCGAGTCAAAAGCTGTTGATGTACAGAAAACTTGTGCTTGCACTCATCTGGAACCCTGCCCAAGCAAAACAGGTGTGATACAGCTTACTCACCCTCTGCTTGCTTGAATTACACCCTCAGACAGACACACACAAACCCTTAGAGAAGGGACAACCTCGTTGCCTGCGTACAGAGCAGAATCACAACAGGAGCTTTCTGCCCAGCTGGCACAACAGAGAGATACGCACAGAAATAGCAATCACCTGGAAATTAATTCAGCAACCGACTCGTTCGAACAACATCCATCTTCTGGCTCTAAAAACCCTCTAACAAGGCAGCACTGAAGAAACAAAGGGAACTTAATCACTTGAGATAGGAAATAAATATTGACAAGGAAAGAACAGAAGCTTAACTATTACCATAGAGAAGAAAGTCCTGTTTGTGTTCTCATCTCCTAGCACTTGGCAACTGTAAACACCAAAAGGAGCCCGCTGCCCTCGCCATTACAAGCAGAGCAAAGTTACGGCACAGGGGAAAAGTCCTTCTGCAGCTCAGTTGCCAAAACCAAGAAGCAATGGTAACTTTCTGCTTCACCATATATAATTTTGAAAAGAAACCTTTGGAATATCACTGAAGTGGAAACTCTGAACCAATCCTAAAAAGCCAGTGAAGAAAATCTGAAAAATACTCGCTATTACCCCGAGCTGGAGCTGCTGAGCTGGTAATTATACCTTTTTTTTCGTTGTTTACTTGTTTTGCCAGACAAGGCTCAGCTGCTGATCAACTCCTGAAAAGCATGGCTGGTTTTATTATGTACTTTCTCCTGTCTAGGGTAAGAGGGCAGAAGCCAGAGAAATATTTTTTCCTCATGTTTTTAGCAAAAAGGCTAGTTTGTGAAAACTAAAAATGCTTCCAGGCTGCAACAGAGTTTTGTTCACTGTGTCATCGACTGGGTTTCTATACGCTGCAACAATTTCCTGCATCTTTTTGAAGAGACTATCTCCTATTATTTTTGCAGTTTAAGTGCAAAAGTAATCAAAGGGTTAAATTAAGATCTTACTTTCCCTTTTCATTCAGGACTGTCAGCGATACAGCCCACAATCAGGGAGATTTTTCAGCAGAACATGAATCTGGGAGAGAGAACAGTTTTCCAAGAATATCTGACAAACCAGGGGACAGTGGTGAAGCCCTATTGCTGGCAGAGACAGAGCCACATCTGTGCCAAGTGTCCCTACCACATACGGACTGGTGAAGAAGCAAGAGTCCCTTACGCAGAATTTCACAGGATCTTTGGCTTCCCACATGGATCAACAGCAATTCTTGGAAGCAAACACCTTCTCTTCTACGAACTGAGGAGCTTCTCAGGTGGACTCATCCAAAAAGGCCATGCTACAAACTGTGCTGACCAAGACAGCCATCCCGAATCTATGCTGTTTGAGGTGGGCGGTTATCTGGATGCGGTTATAGATGCCTATGAAAACACCAGATGCATCAGCCTCTATTCCAATTACACTCCTTGCAATGAGGCTTACCACTGCTGTGTCAGCAAAATCTACAACTTCTTGCTGAAGTATCCAAAAATCATGCTCAGCATCTATTTCTCTCAGCTTTACCACACTGAGGATGGTTTCCCCACAGCCGCGTGGAACCGGGAAGCTCTGCAGAGCCTTTCCAGCCTGTGGCCTCGGGTGAGTCTCCAAAGGCTGTCGCGGAGAGCATGGCCTTACCTCCTCTGCAATTTTGTGTATGGCACCCCAGGGGCAATCCTTTCTCGCCCAACTCCACCATCAAGAACCTCAGCAGAACAACAAAATCCATGTCAAATTAATGACTTCACAGGAATGAAATCATATTTTAGGGAAGCCTTTGCACAAGCGATGCAAGGAAAGCCTGCTGTCCAGCAGAACTTAGAGGTCTTTTCTTCTCCTAGCCTGGACCCCCAAGAGCCCTTCCAAGTGATGAAAGGCAGCCGGCTACCTCCCATGTCTCAAAGCCACTTGGTGCTTTTTCCAGGCATGTTTCTGCCCTTTCAGAGGGAACATCTATATCCCAGACCTAAAAATATTGTAAGGCATTTAAAAATGCCAAAGGAATAATTCAATGAACCTCATCATTCTGAAACGTTTCCAAGCAGCAGACACCTACTCTGAAGATGATACAATACAGGCTGTAAAACTGCAATCCCAGATGGCAAAAAAACCACCCCACCTCCTACAAAAGT
The DNA here is from genome assembly GCA_033124195.1 of Coracias cyanogaster. Classification (NCBI taxonomy): domain Eukaryota; kingdom Metazoa; phylum Chordata; class Aves; order Coraciiformes; family Coraciidae; genus Coracias; species Coracias cyanogaster. The sequence continues at coordinate 1,718 of JAVSBS010026465.1, read as the reverse complement.
TAACCCACAGACTAACTGTGGGTCTCAGCTGATTATGAAGATACAGGCTGCCCAGGGAAGTGGTGGAGTCTCCATCCCTGGAAGTGTTCAAAAAACAGGTAGACGTGGCACTTGAGGACATAGTCTAGTGGTCATGGCAGTGTTGGGTTGACAGCTGGACTTGGTGATCTTGGAGGTCTTTTCCAACCTTAATGATTCTATGATATGCTTTTATTTTTGTCTTATACCTTTCAAACATGAACCCATAGCAGTAAACTGAAAACCTCAGCATCTCCTGAGTACCTCCTGTTATTATTTTATTTGTTGCCATTAAGCCAATTTCCACCAGAAAAATGTGAACACTCTACAAGCAACAGTCACAACCACAGCTGAATTTTAGCTTCCCAGCTGAGGCAACTTTGGTGGAACACGACACATCCTAAATTCCTCTTCTATCAAGAAGGTGCTTTTTCAGGTAAGGCTGATACACGAATAAGTTTTCCCACCAGCTGTTTCCTTAGTAATAGGGGGGTTTATATAGACATATATATTTGTGTGTATGTGTTTTTTCTTTCTCCCTAGGGCTGCTGCCTTCCATTAAGAAAAATCTCACTGTGTGGTTTTCTGATTAGTAAGAAATATCAAATGGGATAATATAGATAGCACAGATCTACACAGTCCAAGTATAACTTGAAAAAGAACGCTCCTATCATTTAGAGCAGTGTTTTCACTTTGTGATTCAATACAGAATCATAGAGTGATTTGGTTGGAAAGAACCTTTACAGGTCATCTAGGCCAACCCTCCTGCACTGAGCAGGGACATCTGCAACTACAGCAGGTTGCTCAGAGCCCCAGCCAACCCCACCAGGAATGGTTCCAGGGGTGGGGCATCGACCACCTCTCTGGGCAACCTGGGCCTGGGTCTCACCACTCTCAGCGTCAAAAATGTCTTCCTTCTCTCTAGTCTAAATCTCCCTCTTTTCACTTAAAACCATCACCCCTTGTTCTGTCACAACAGGCCCTGCTAAAAAGTCTGTCCCCAGCCTTCTTATAAGCCCATTTAAGTACTGAAAGGCCAAAAGAAGGTCTCCCCAGAGCCTTCTCTTCTCCAGGCTGAACAACCTCAACTCTCTCAGCCTGGCCTCACAGCACAGGGGTTCCAGCCCTTGGTTCATTTCTGTGGCCCTATGTATACTTATTACTACACTAAAGGTCTTAAAGCATGTGGCAGCTAAAATCAAGAACATGTTGTTTCCCAGCAAACAGGGATTCCTTTCTGGGTAATGTCAATTGTGAATAAATACACTGGCTAATTTTGTAGAACTCAGTGCTTGTGCTCCGTTTTTACTCTTTTTGTGGCCACAGCTATTGTATATCTGAGTAAAGAAAGAGGCTGCTTCCCACTGTGGCCTTAAACACCCTTCATATCAGCAGAGGTGATCCTGCTTTGAAGCTCAAATGTCTTTCTGAGCCTCTTACAGGCCAAATATGCTAGAACCCAACAGATCGCTTACTTTTACAACCCCTAGGTGCTTTTTTAGGAAATCTTTCTTGAATTAGATTATACTTCTTGTGCACTTTCTGATAAAATCATGGAATCATAGAATTGTTTTGGCTGGAAGAGACCTTTCAGATCATCAAGGCCAACCATTAACCCAGCATTGCCAGGTCACCACTAAACCATGTCCCTCAGCACCACATCTACACAGCTTTGAAACCCCTCCAGGGATGGGGACTCC
>JAVSBS010026463.1:0-11807 GCA_033124195.1 Coracias cyanogaster | reverse complement strand
TGTGTCCCCTCCCAAAATCTTGCCCACCCCGTCCCACTGAGGGGGTGAATGTTGGGAAGATCCTTGGTGCTGTGTGAGCACTTCTCAGCAGTAGTCACAACATGAGCATGTTATCAACACCCTTCTAGCTCCCAGTATAAAACACTGTTGCTATGTGGAAAACCAGCTCAGCCAGACCCACTACAAACTTTCAGGTGCTTGATAAGAAAACTAGTTAAATACACCAAAGATAAATGGCTTGATCAAAAAATGCCTATTGCTGTACTGAAAATCAAGAGGTTCTCTAAGCAACTCTTCTTCTATACTCTTCATAATAATGATAAACTATTCACGACATCTTAAATTTTTGTACTCTTATTTATATGTTCTATATATTTTCATAGTAAAATAAATAAAACTACCGTAATACAATGTTCTTGCAAAAGCACAGGCTTCACTGAAAAACATCCTTTTTTTGAAACAAGGCGGCATTGACTTAACTTGCTAATTCGTTTAACAATTCACAACTTATACATTCTTTACAGTCATGCATTGTGTCTAGTGATAAAATAACGGCAGCTCAGGTGCTATTTTTCTTTCTTGCATCTTAATTGCACTGCTTTAAACAGTCTCTTCTACATAGCATTCTGTAACAACTGCAGAGGTACATTTGCAATTAATCATCCTCTCTTATTTCATTCTATCTGATGCTACTGGAGCTTAAGCCAAATTCTATGCTGTTTGGCAGAATAGGCTTTAATATGTTTTGTATCAGTCCTAGAATAATCCCACTATATCAAGTATTATTGGCTCACAGACTTATTCTTTTCAGAGAACTTCATGGCTTAGTTTTTATATTGGTCTTTTTCTGAATCAGTGCTGAGTATATATAGCAAAGGAAATTTGCAAACACCACTGCCTGCCTCAGACTCAGAATATTGTGAATGTAAACCAATCTGATTCATAATATGAAAAAAACTAAGCCTTGTCAATTCTTTAAAAAAATCATTGCACGCAAGAATCACTAAATACATGCTTACATTGTAAAACCATGAAATAAACCAAGTAAATAAATTATTCTTCTTGCTAGTAGATGCAAATCTCCCATCTCTGTTTTAGTTTGTCTCATGTTTGAGCTTCTTAGATCTCTTTATTTGGTTTTTTGGGGGGTGGGTTTCAGCCCTTTTCCTCAGTTTCCCTTTTATTTTTCACCTTCGCAATTTGTCCTCTACCTCAAACAACATATTTTTAAAAGGTAGAACAAAGAAGGTAAAAGGAGCTTTGAAAATCAACATGTTTTTCTTGAAATAAATTTGTTTGGGTGCTTTCCAGCTGAAATTTACTGATTTTACAGCTGCAGTCCAGAGTATATTTGTGGTCCACTGAACAGGGACTAATACAAGCCAAGCTTTATATATTCTGCAAATCTATTTTTCCTCTCCTCCTTGCTTGCCATCACTAGCTATTTCTGGTTCTTTAACTGCTCCCCTGCTATCCTGCTTTAGCATTTTCTTTGAAATTCTTACTGGCTATAATATATAATTTGTATGTGCTATAAATTATGTATGCTTGTTCTATTTTGCTTTCTTAAAATGTTTATCAACAAAAGTCCTGATCTCTTTCTATGACTTAAGATGCACATACCTATGAAAAACTACCTAACAAAATATTCTAAATATTTTTAGCTATGTATAATACTATTCACACCTATTGGAAAATTACTTTATTGATATAAACTCTCTAAATCCTATCCTGTGTGCAATCACATATGTTGTTTCTACTCAGCCCTACTTAGCTGAAACTGAGCTTAAACTTCAGTGGAATTTTTTCTCCTCAGTTTCTGTTTAAGAGATTCTTAAAACTCTTCCCATAGCATTCTTGCACACAATGGATTAAAGTAGGTTCATTTTTTTCTGCTTTGTTTCAATATTTTACCCATTAAATCAATGAACTGGTCTTCCAGTTGTTATGGTCATGTTGAGATCATGGAAGCTGTTCTACCAGTAGGGCTCTATTTTGTGCCTCCTTTTGTGCCCATTTGGAGATTTTTATCTGTAAGCTCTATATTGCCAACTGTGAATCCACATAAAAGACATTCTCCAACCATTAAATACACTGATCCTTCACATCAATGAGGTAGAAGCTGTACAACACCAAACATAATCCGACGAAATGTGGAAAATTACATTTGAGCCATGAAATCTTCAAATATTTCACTATGTCATGTTAGATTTTTAAGTATGTATTTAGGAATCTGTATAATGCATGTAGATTTCTGTTGGAGTGTGTATTCAATTTCAGGGTGTTACTACCAAAAATGCTCTATGCGGTTCTGTCTATTGAAGAAGCAACGATGTAGAAGAGACTTCTTAAGACAGTTCATATAAATAAAACTACTTTAGTCTTCTATTATAGAAATGGGTGGAGCAAATAAGAAAGGAGAAGAGTGTGATCATTCAGGGACTTTTCTGTCTTTTAGATGTGCTCCACAAGGACACTGCACTCTGTGCTGACATTGCCCAGAAACCCACTGTTCATAAATGGTATGCCTACCTGGAGGGAATAAATGAGATTATGCCTATTAAATAAGGCAACATCAAGGTATCTAAATTACAAAAGGACATAGACAATAATTAGTTGTTCCAAGTTCTGTCTAGCAAACCATCCCTGATTCAGGAAACGCCTTCTCTAACAGAAGACAGTGATCTCAAGGGAGTCTGCTTCACTAATGTCATCTATCAGCTAAATAACAGATGGATTGGAGATGTGCCTCTGCCACCACTCTGATACCAAAGGCAGACATACAACCAGGAGAATATCCTACCAGATTCCATGCAGGAAAACCTGTAATGGTCAAAATGCCTCAGGTTGGTACTGTGCCAGTGGTATTGACCACTCTAAAAATCTCTATGCCTGGGAAGCTAGAGATTGTCCAAATAAGATATACCGAATCAATACTAGGTGGATAATACCCTTATTTTAATTATCACTGCCGGTTGCATTTGCAACTGAGCAGCTTTTCTTTTCATTTCTCTTCTACAGGAAGCTTGAATGAACTGCACGTAAGCAAATGAATTAGGCTATGTGGACCCTAGATGCATAAAATGATCTTCCTGATAGTAGTACTGTCTATAGTTGTCTTAGAAAATACAAATCTGTTGCCAAGCAATCAATTGATCCACCTATCATAGGCCAAGTGAAATTAAACCAGTATAACATTATAGAACCAGATTTGGATTGCTAGTACAATTTCACTTTTACAAAATCTATAATTATATACTGCCTTTGGGGTTACAGAGGCACTGAATTGGAAAATAAGAAACCTCTGCCCCCACCAATTCTTGAAAACATACCAACTCAGCCTCTGAATAGTCTAATTCCTTACATTTTCAACACTGGTAATTATTAATTCAAAACAATATTTCAGAAATCCAGCCAGATTGCTCACCATTTCTGAAAACTTCTTATGAGGTATGGACAGCCTGGCTGCAAAAATGGGTCTTTTCCCAATGACAAATAAAGAGAGACCTAACTGGTACTCTCGGAACAGGATTGGGAGTTCTAAATAGCATTGATTCTGAGACATTGATGCACAACTAAAGATTTGAACAAATTGACACATCCTCTACGATCTTCCCTATTGGCTTTGGGAACCAATCAATGGCTTTTATCAGATATATTACCAAAATGAGAAAAACTGAATGAAAAGGACCACAAAATAATCATAGGTGCACTCAGCGTGGTCCAAAGTAACGTCTCTCTGGCTTTCAGTTGCGTCCAAGCTCAATTGCGGATGCGATCAGTAACAGCCCCAATTATAAGGGAAGGTGAAGACACTTTCCCTACTGAAATTAGAAAAGTAGTCTGGGACAATGCAACTGACTTCGAAAAGTATTTCCAATCCTGGTGGTATCTAGTAAATTTTACTTATGACCCCATCACTAGGACAGCCACAACTTCTGTTTTGACCATACACAATGCTTCAGTATATGCCATATATCCAATCATTGCACTAGGATTGAATCACAACAGAACTATACACTATCCCTTAAAGCATAAAGTATGGGCCTGAAAGGATAATGGTAAATGGCAAAGTGTCTATGTAGATGCTTGTACCACACAAGGGGAACAAGGATTCCTTTGCGAAAGTAATACCATCAGAGCTCAAGACATTTGTCTCGATACTGAACAAAATGTTTACCGTTTTGAAATTCATCCTGATGAAAATCCTGAAACAATACTTGTATACATTAGTAAAGGTTGTGCATGCTTGAGAACTACTTGTGATGCCATATCTGCTGACAATGTTATTGTAGATACCAAAAATCATTCAAATTTTTCTGTTTGTAATTCTATTGAAATAATTGGATGCGATTTGTTCTACGTAGCACCTGTTGTATCCTATCAATTGCTGCAGACTAATTACATGTTGGTTCAAGAAATATTACCTGTACCCGTTGGAACGAATCTCACATTAATGAAGAAGTTACTACAACACCAAGATCTGGGGAGAATACTGGAGAAAGCTAGAGAGAATTGACAGAAAACTCTGATAACTGTCCATCATGATGTGGAAGAAATAAACCATATGCTGGAACAGGTGAAGAAAGATGCAGAACATCGGTGGTGGGAATATTCAGTTACAGCATTTATCTTCCCAAGTATCCATTATGCATGATGAAGCCCTGCTTTCCTCGAGATGGATAAACCTCTGCCTGCCTATGGGAACTAGTTGTGAATTAATGCCTTATTTTACTTCACTTTCGAATGCAGTTTTTGCTTTACCTATTAAAGTGTCTTCATCTCAACCCATGAGTTTTCTTAGTTTTACCCTTATGAGTCCCTCCCCCATTCACTGGAGGGGAGTGAGCAAGCGACTGTGTGGGACTCAGCTGCTCACCGAGGTTAACCAACGGCAAAGCTGTACCTACACAATAGCTGACTTTTTAACAGTTAGTGTTGATGCTGAAAGAAATAGTGATCCCTGTGTAATTTTTTTATGGTTTTCCAGATAGTACTAACATTATGCCACTATTCCAGGGCTCTTCATTGACTCAACAGTCTCTGAAGAGAGACAAGGGACTCACATGTCACTGAAGCGAAATACAGCAAACACTAAAGGGCAGTAGGCTTCTTTCAGCCAGATTGAGTTAATGAAGTAAAAAGACCCTCCAAAGTCTGCAGAAATGAGACCCAAAAGACTGGTTGTTACCAGTTTGTTCTTTCATTGGTCGCCTTTTTTTAGGATATTGTATTCTATACTTGAATGTTGTTCTTGACCACTAACCCATGGAAACAAGGTTGTATTGAATGATGTTGTTTAAACAAAAAGACATGTAAACACTTGAATTTTGTTTAAAGTGATAAATAATGATGGTAGTATATCACAAAGAAATGAAATTCATAACCGTTGTATGTATAAGGTATAAGTAATGCACATCTCTCTCACATCTCTTTGTCCATCCATCCACCCGTCCATCCATCCACCCAGCCATCCATCCATCCATCAGTTCATCCATCCATCCACCCATCCAAGACATATTTATCAAATCATGTGTCTAGTATTTTGGTTTTTTTCTGTCACTAAACACAAGTCATTAAACAATGGCTATTAATAATCTGTGTATCTAATTTTTTTAAGAAGTTTTGACCAAAAAACCCATAATGGTTTCTTTCCTCTTTGTAAGATTTACTTTGTTGTTGTTGTTAAGAATTTGTCTTGTTGCTTATCTAGAGTTTATGTGCTCTTTGGGGATAAACAGCCTTTTCAACTGCATGATATACTTGACAATTAAGAGCCCCTGTAACAGGCAATTGTTTCTAAGCCAACAGAAAGTTTTACTTATTAAATAGATTTTTTTTTCTAGTGTTTATATCTGGGAATAAATATCCAAGGTAATATAGGCATGTTACTAGTATGATAGTATAATATTAAGTAGTTCCTATGGCTTTGAACATTTCTGTAATTTCATGTCATACTTTTAAAGAAAAACTCCCGTGAATTTCACTCTCCTGATATCTTTAGGACAGATCATAGGAAACAGATTTTTTTTAAGTGCCTAATAAATATTTATGTGCAATCAAATTATAACCATTTCTGTAACTAAAGTCCTGGACTGGAGGTTTTCCACTGACCTCTGGGAAGAAATTTATCACCTTTAAGTTACTTCTTTCAGCTCCATTTTATGCAAAAGTCCCAAAGTCCTGGGTTCTGCTGCCTTCCAAATCATTCAGGGGCAAGAAGACAAGTGGTCCCTGGACCTCTTCTAGTTAAAGGCAATGTGAGTTAAGTACAATATGCTGCAATATATTACAATTTCTGCTAGCAGAGCACAGCATTATAGTCACTATTCCATGCTTCAGGTAATTTGAAGTGCCACAGAAATTACTTTTGATGAAGTGGGATGAATCAATGTTGCTACAAAACTTGGAAGCATAGCTTAATTATACTTTACAAAGCATGTAACACACACTTTATGAAAGTCTGCTTTACAACAAACATATTCCCCAAACTAGCCATGTGAGGCTTTACATAAGCCTTCATTAAAAAAATGATAATCCTAAACTGGTCTAAAAGTACACAGAAGCAAAATTGTTACAGAACAATCTCTGTCCAGGCCAGTGTCATGACAAAAATGTAAATGCATAATTAATAGTTTTATTTTCATTAACATCATGCTTGTGAGACCTTAAGACTCTTGGTTTTGTGCTGTTTGTATTTAGTTAAGTGATCAAGTGAGTGACTTTTAATTTGGTGCAGCTGCAGTAGCGTACGTAACAAGACCCCTGAACAGTTAATGCTACCTTTTATCCTTTATCGTTTTCTTTTATGAGCTAAGGGATTGTTCATTCAAATTCCTCTAATCCTCATAATATCTTGGCCATTATTACAAATCCTAGCTTTTCAGATAGCATCTAATTTCTTATGAATCTCATGGGTACTGAAGGAATCCTGTTAAACGAAAATGGAGGCATCACTTTTAGCCTATGATTTCATTTGTGACTCAGTACTTTAAGTACCAAAATATAGAAGCAATTAGCTGTAGATTCAGTCTGCATACTGTAGTTATAGGCTTTTTATTTTTGCAAATACGTGCCATATACTAATGCCCATAACATGACTCAATAGGCAGCATAATATTAGTTATTAAATAAATGTTTCTTCCTGGCAAAAATACTCATGAAATAACAAATTCTATTATGATACAACAGCTGGTGTTATAAGCAACCTTCTTTATTATGTCCATGTACTCACAATAAAGAATATTCAGTAATGTGGCGATTTTAACTTAGCAATATCATTCCATAAATTTTTTCACACTAATCCCATTAACTGAACCCTTGACATTACCTAAAAGGAAAGCCATACTAGATCTACTGCAAACACAACTCTCCATAACCACAGAGACCACAGGATTTCTCCCTAATACATGAAATGAAGCTCTTCCTTGCATATTTGTTTTGCACTACAGAAAGTTAATGGAGATGCTGTACAATTAAATTTTTTGGGTTTTTTGACTTTAATATTAGTTGTATTTTTTTGTGCGTGGGTAGAAACTAATTTCTGAAGACTTAAGGAAGGAGGTATGATGCAATGGCTAGTGCATTAGCATAAGCCACAAGTCACCCATATTTAATATTCTGTTTTGAAACTGTGTCTCTGTACCTCCATTGTCTCTGCTTAATGTTAATAACTGCAAGACTTTCAATTTCATGTGCACAGTCTTGGGAATTTAATTTCATGCCATTCCTTGTGCAAAAACCTTGCCCATCTACAACTACACTTAACCTGAAGGCATCCTGTTAAACTGCCAAGTAAAATTAAAGGACTGCAGTATTTCAAACACCCTGAGGTCATACTCATATGAAACAGGTAGTCCTGTGATACCACACTCAGAGCTCCCCAATCTAAAAAAGGTATGTAAAACCACTCCTACAAAAAATGGCCTTGGGATGAGGAAAGATCCAGTACAGCAGCATAAATATGGCCTCAGCAACAGAACAGAGGTAAGGTAAGGTAAAACTATCTTCACATATCCTTAATGTCAATGTGGGAAATAAAAAATTGTTTTTTCAGTTTATATATGAAATGAAGGGCCAGTGTTCCCATTTGAAGTATAATGACATTTTTTTCAGGTTGTAAGCAAAAGCATTATATTTACGGTATGATAAGAACATAAATGAATAGTTATTGTTTACCTTTTCTCTAGGTTGGAGCTGATGATCCTGGTGGTCCTTTCCAACCATAATGATTCTATGATTCTATGAATCCGTGATTCTATGATTCTGTGATTTCTGGAACAGACTTCAGCAGAAACAGTGGGAACTACATCATATAGCAATTTAAAATTAAGTTTGGAATAAATTATAGGACCACTTGCTTCACCATAGGATGGAACTTGAAGAACCAGTATGTGTGTTTATACTACCATAAGAAAGAACCCTGAGAAATGTCATTAGATAATGCAATGAGCATATTGGATGGGATGGAATTTTAATAGTGGATTTGGGGGGGAGTAGTAATAACTGTTAGATTTCTCTATTGTTCTTTGTTGGCCAGGAAGTTCTAAAATTTAAGTTTTATTCAACTTCAGATTGTATTTTACTCAGTCACTATTATTATTATTATTATATCAACCCTTGTATTTTCCTCCACTGAAAAAATTTTGGAAGAGAAAGATAGCATGAGAATTTTCTTAATGAATTATCTGGAAAGCAAGCTGCTCTGGAGGCTCATCTATATATAAAATTATTAAGCCAGACACAGGAGAATAGACTACATGTTTGAAGCACCTTTCCTAATTAATGAGTTATGTAACCTACCAACAGAATAAGAACACAAAGAAAAATAAATAAATTTATTTTAAGATATTCTTATACCATTTCAGAAAATAAACTCTCCAAAGAATTCTACCTCGGTGAATACAAAGCTACACATTTTTCAGTATAAATCAATCTTTATAAATGCACATAGACAGAACTGTATACAATATTGCTATTGAGAATTTCTTTATTAATATTAGCTCATCTGATAACTCCCCTAAAACTATGTCTAATTTCCACAGTGTATAATAAACATCCTATGAAAGGCTAATAATATCTACAAGTTTCCCTTTCTTTCTCATTTACACTTGAGACTTACCTGCTTTTACTCCCTCTGCAAACGATTATAGTTGAGAGAAGTGATTTTAGGCTGTAATAACTAGAACCTAACCTTATACAGAAGATTATATTTCAGTTCATATTATAAACTTATCCAGCTCTTTGTACATAACAATCTGGTCCTCTGTTGTAGTTCTATTGCCTACCACAGTCATTACCTACATTTTTATTCAGCAAGCTTCTACTACTTGTATTGATCACTTGGAATATCAAATACACCAAAACTCCATACTCAGTAATTTCATCAAAAACATTCCTCCAATCCTATTGCTCTTTCAGTAGAACAAAGCTTCATCTTTCCTAGAACAACTTTTTTACTTGCTTTTTTTATACTTAAGTATTTGTATCTAGATTTGCACGATCTTATTTTTTGTTAATACATCCCTTGTGCAATATACTGTCAAAAATTACATTGAAACAGAATTATCTCTTATATTTTTCTTCCATAAAATAATATATGAAAGAAATTAACGAGATTGTAGGATCCATTTTTGCATATGTTTCTTCAATTGTCCATTTGCATGTTTTCTTGATCACTTCTTCAAAATTCATCCTAAAGATTTGCACATCTTAGCTACCCATGTTTTTATATGATTAGAAAATAAAAAAGACAGGATCTACAGCTTAGAAAATGTGTGATTGCTACCTCTTCTAATTTAACAGACTTATTAAAAATCCTTGCCATCGCACTTGCAATTTCCTGTGACAGTTGTCTCCCTATTTAGAAATGGAGATTATCCTTCCTTTCTCCATCTCTGCTGTCCTCACCTCCTGACCTGAACACACTAGTGTCCTTGAGTTTTCCTTTTAATTTAGTTGTAATAGTTCAAGTTCCACAGACTATGTTAACCTAGTTTTCAATTTTGCAGGCATGCTTTTGTGCCTACAGGTAAATCCAAGAATATATAGTTGCACAAACTGTAACCCATAGATACCTATTTATACAAGTTGCAGGCTTAATTGACTGCCCGTACCAAACTACACCTAAAATGATTCTTATAAAAATATGGATCTTAATGACAACTGTGCAAGAGTAAATAAATAAATCTATTGTTTTATAAGAATCATCATTTTCCCTACATACCTAATGTTTCATTGACTTCTTACACATGACAATCATTTTCTTCTATTGCCATAACAGACAACTGGGGAGTCAGACAGATGAAGTAAACAGTGAGAAGCAGAAAACTCCACAGGTTCATCTGTCAGGACTGTCAGTTATTCTCTGATATAACTTCAAGAGTGAAGGTTCATGTAAAATAACCCTACTTAATGCTGGCACTCTCAGATTGCACTAAAGTCTTTTGATTAACACTGTGGGATTTGTTTGCTGTTACTGTAATAGGAATATCCCACCTGCCTAGGAAGCATCTTCTAGAGACTGAAAAATAACATTAAATGTTTAGAGTAATCTAGTACTAAAGAAATAATTCTCTGTAAGAGTGGAAAGTATAGAAAAGAAGATTTTGCTTTTGCAGAGAATCAAAAATCCACTTTCTGCTTATGATTTTTGTGAGCTGTCTGTCAAAAATCAAATAACATCAATAAGGAGGAGCCTTCATCAGAACAGAAATTATGCCAAGTTTTTCCATCCTCAGAAATCCCTGCATCCCAATTTAAGTGAGAGGCTGGAGTAATGATGGCAGTGTCTACAAAAGCAATAGCTGGGTTCTTAAGGGATATATTACTCAGTGGTCACTGATTGTATAAGGATTTCTTTCACAGTTCTTTTATACCTGGTTTATGCCCCTGGTTCTTTGGGGAAATAAAAATAGAAAATACTTGCAAATTTTAAAATTAGTCCACAGAGAATAAAATGGAGTAAAAAGATGCTGCTTTATTCACTACCGGGTGATAATTTTCTTTGTGTACAGACATTTCACCTGTTTGAAATCCTCTATACCCATGACTATCAACAATTTTGGCAGAATACTTTCTCAAAATGCTTAACAACTGTAAGTAAGATTCAGACTTAGTCTTGTCACATACTTGCAAACACCTAGTGTACTATACAAGAAAACATCAGATTTGAAGCTAGACTTCACATAACCTCTACCTGAGTATTTCCTTTGAGAGATTACTTTCAGTCACTCCACTAAGCTCTTGAGTACGGACACGTACTCTCAAGCCAAGAAACAAAAAGCTAAAAGATCTACTAGGTCAAGGTGGACTTTGAAGACTCATCCCAACCATGCCAGTTTTCTTCCATAGCAAATTCTCTTAGCCTGTTCTCATATCTACTTCAAATTATACCTTGGCTGAACCCTGGTTCATGGTAGCTTCAAGAGGCATGTTCTTGCTTATGTTGCAGTATTGCCATTGTTTTTAGGCTAGTACAGACAAAAATGTCAGATTCTTGAGATTAAGGTTTTGGGTTTTTTTAAAAACTGTAGTGGGTCTGACTGAGCTGATTTCCCCATAGCAGCCCTCATGGTGCAGTTTTTTTATACTGGGAGCTAGAAGGGTGTTGATAACACACCCGTGTTGTGACTACTGCTGAGCAGTGCTCACGCAGTACCAAGGCTCTTCCCAACTTTCTCCCACCCACAGTGGGATGGGGTGGGCAAGGTCTTGGGAGGGGACACAACCAGGACAGCTGACCCGAACTGACCAAATGGATATTCCATACCATATGACACCTGCGCAACTATAAAGCTAGAGAAAAG
>JAVSBS010026460.1:0-23931 GCA_033124195.1 Coracias cyanogaster | reverse complement strand
CCCTCCCCAGGCCCCCAGTTCTGCTCCCCCCCCACAAACCCCTCTCTGGCCCAGACCTGCCCTCGGCTCCCCCTCCCCGAACACCCGCTCGCTCCTCCCCGGGGGTCTCCGCTCGCTGCCCGCCTGACGCGCGCTCCCGCCCCCGGCAGAGAGCGCGGTGCGCGCCGCCGCCGAGCGGCTGCGGGTGCGGCCGGCGCCGCGGGACGAGTGCGCGCTGGAGATCCTGCGGGGCGCGGCGCTGCGCCGCCGGGAGCTCTACTACCGCTACGGCGCGACGCGGCTGCCGCTGCTGCTGCGCGACTGCGCGGCCGAGCTGCTGGACTACCTGGTGCGGAGCCGCTACCGCCTGGACGGCCCCGGCGGCGAGTAGAGCCCCCCGGCCCGCTGCCCGGGCCCGCCTTATCCCCGCCAACGGGCTCGCCCTGAGCGGCGGCCGCCGGCCCGACACCCTCCTCTGGCGGTGGGGACGGGGCCTGGCAGGCGGGCCGCGGCCTGCGCCCTCGGAGCGGCGTGTGCGCGGTTAATTAGTGTAATTAATGGAGCGTTGAAGGGGATGGCTCGCCTCAGAGCGGGCTGCGCGGTGAGGGGAGGGCAGAGGGAGCTCCCGGCCTCTGCAGCGGCCCAGCGGGCGGGCCCCTTCCGTGAGGGAGAAGTAGCAACAAAGTCGTCATTAAAGGAAATTTCCTAACGGTTGTGCGCGTTCCGGGCCTTTGTTACCCTCCCTGCGCGGCTGAGGGCTGCTGTGAAGGGGCACAGCTGCACAGGCTTGCCTTCTGCACAAACTGGAGTCCTTGCAAGCATCCTTCCTTATTTCTATTTAGGAACGCCTTTTTAGCCTATTTTTTGGTGGTGTTGGCTTAGTGGCCAAATGTAGTGCAAGTTTTTAGCCCGAGAAGAACTTTCCAGACTTGGTAACAGTTTTACTCAGATGCGCAGAGCTCGGGCAGAACGGGAAAGCCGAGCCCCTGCCCGCAGCCAGCCCCACGCCGCCCCTGAGCCTGGCAGCCCTGACAACTCGCTGCACTTACATCTAAGATCATAGAATCATTCAGGTTGGAAAAGACCTTTGGGATCATCGAGTCCACCCGTCAACCCTACTCTACAAGCTCTCCCCTAAACCATAACCCCCAACACCGCATCTAAACGACTCCACCAGGGATGGTGACTCCACCACCTCCCTGGGCAGCCCATTCCAATAGCTGACTGCTCTTTCTGGGAATTTTCTTTTCCTAGTGTCCAGGCTAAACCTCCCCTGTTGGAGCTTGAAGCCATTCCCTCTTGTTCTATTGCTAACTACCCGAGAGAACAGACCAGCACCAATCTCTCCACAATGTCCTTTCAGGGAGTTGCAGAGAGTGATGAGGTCTCCCCTTGGCCTCCTCTTCCTCAAACAGTCCCAGTTCCTTCAATCGCTCTTTATGAGACGGTTCTGGCCATTCGAGCACCAGCTCTTACCTGTCCTGAGGCAAAGCAATGTGTTCCCCAAACCCTTCCCCGGGATCAGCTTTAGCTCCTCACTTGAGGGAAAGCAGGAACTGGCATTTCTGTTCTTATCCCAAGATCACCTACACAAACCAGTGCACGCAGGGTGGGTTCTACCCTTAAAACTTTCAGAAAATTATTTGCAAGCCCATTTGCCATATGCCCAGGCGGGTGCTGAGCAGCGCGACACAGTGCTTGTGAGAGCTGAAGATCTTTCCTATCCACCCACTTGGCTCTTTTGCTGCCTTTTGCAATCAGTGGAGTTCTCAAGACTGGGGTGCAATTTTTTGTAGGTACAAGCCACCACCCAACAAACTGTCAGGACTACACCCATGGTGAACGTAGGATAAGCCAGCAGCACTTACAGGAGTCTAGAAGCACAACCTTTGCCAGCCCTGCTCTCTGTAGATAAGCCTGGACCACAGTGGTCATTGCTGATCAGTAAATCCTTGGGGCAATCAGTGAGGAAGGAAAGAGATGCCTCTGTTTTAAACATGGACAGAGAGGGAAGGATGCTCTGCACTGAGGGGACACGAGTGTCCCAGCCTCAAAGGCAGCCACCAAACACACCCACCGTTCCATGGCGTTAGAAGCTTTTCAACGCCTTTCCCTCTACGCTCTTAAAAGCCACGCCTGAAACTCCTGGCAGGGCAAGGGTGCAAAGGGACAGCCTAAAGTCCAAAGCAATGCTCTCGGGTAGGTTAATGTTTGCTAAATCACGGAAGCACAAAGAAAAGGTCTAACAGATACCAGCAAACTTGTCCAAGATAAGAACCAGTTCAAAACTGCTATCGCTCCACACCCCGTTTGCAACTTGCTGCCGCGTCCACCTTCCCGTGGTCAGAGCCGCAGAGTTTGTTTTGCTCCTGCCTGGGCTTTTGCAGAGGGATGGGTCTGCTCCTCAAGATCTTCATCCCCTTGCTGGGACTGGCGCTGGCGCTTTATTTTTATTCAGCACCCAAGAATTTCAATGAAGGTAAGTCATTGAAAAAACCCGCTTTAAACCCCCAAGCAGGGAGGCTGCTGCCAGTGGCAGCGGGTGCCCGTGCAGAAGAGCACGGGCCGTTTGACGGGCCTTTCAAAGCACAGCCAGGAAAGCCAAAGCGTGGGGGGCTGAGGGCTCGCACCCTGTGCCACACAGGAAAGCTCACGGGATTACGCTGGGTCTGCTGGAACACACTGTGCCTGATCTCA
This sequence comes from Coracias cyanogaster, assembly GCA_033124195.1. NCBI lineage: Eukaryota > Metazoa > Chordata > Aves > Coraciiformes > Coraciidae > Coracias > Coracias cyanogaster. Next base: position 21,255 of record JAVSBS010026460.1, on the reverse strand, counting down.
GTCAGGGATCTCTTTAGGAAACATGCGGTTTTCCATTTTAGACACTTCATCCTTTCCTTAGTCAACTCTCGCCATTTCCAAAAGCTGCGCCCAGGCTAGGCTGGAGGCAGAGCTCAAGCCTCGCACACTCCTCGCCAAACTGGGACTAGTGAGCAGACTCCAGTGGGGTCTGAGCGAGCAGCGCTGCTGCCTGCAGCTCCCCACGGCTGAAGGCCAGGGATGGTGGGGGCAGAGAGGAGCCGCGATGCCCACGGTGGTGTGGGCTGTGCCGGCTCCGAGCCCTGCGCCCTCCTCTCCAGAGATGCTCCGGGGGAAGCGGGTGATCGTGACAGGAGCCAGCAGCGGCATCGGGGAGCAGATGGCCTATCACCTGGCACGCATGGAAGCCCACCTACTGCTCACGGCGCGGACAGAGGCCAAGCTGCAGAAAGTAAATGGCAAGCAGAGCATGCCGGGCTGGCAAAGCACGTTTGCAACTCGGAACCACACAGGCGGGCAGAATGCAGACATTCCCCCCAGCCCCGGCACGCGGGGATGCCGGATACCCCACAGATCCACCTCAGCACAAGCCTGTTCCAACACACCCCCCTCACCTCAGCAAACCACTTTTGCAACGCTGACAATGCAGCATTTCTTTCTCCGCAGTCTTCAGCTGCAAATTCTGATCTCCACCACCAAGGGCAACACTATCCTGTTGGAGCCCGGGTCTGATCAACCCTTGCCCTTTCTCAAAGTCTGAATTATTTTTGCATCTCATATACAACAGAATCAAAAAAAAAATCACTCAGTCACACCCCTATTGATAAATACTAAATATTTAGCTCAGATGTGTCTTTGTTTAACTCCACAACCAGACACACTTTTGAGCAACACGTCTCCATGAAGGGAGGAGGGTTTCCAGTGGGACAGGGACATGGGCTGCACCTGCCCTGAGACAGCAACAGTCTTTGTGGGATGGGGGGGTCCGTGGAGGGGAGTTCACCCCCAACACCACTCTCGCTGTCGCCGCAGGTTGTGGAGCGGTGCCTCGAGCTGGGTGCTGCGTCCGCACACTACGTGAGCGGCTCCATGGAGGACACCACATTCCCTGAGGTGGTGGTGAAGGAAGCTGAGAACACCTGGGGTAGGTGATGGGGAGCTGCCCCTCCTCCCTCCCCAGCACGTCCCTCGCTAAATTTTGGGGCCATCCCAGTCACCAAAGAAGCTGCTTTGTTTTGAGATGCCAGTTGCCAATAGCAAACATTTTCTGCCTCCAGGAGGCCTCGATATGCTCATCTTAAATCACATCGGTTTCAGCCACTTCAGCTACTTCAACGGGGACGTCGGGCACGTACGAAAGCTCCTGGAGACCAACTTCCTCAGCTACGTGGCAATGACAGTGTCTGCCCTGCCCATGCTGAAGGAGAGCGAGGGCAGCATCGTGGTGGTTTCATCCATAGCAGGTGAGCACACAAGGGGCCGAGTTCTCTGGGCCCGTGTCCTTTCCTCTGCCTGCAAAGGATCCCTGCTGCAGCTCTTCTTCAAAATACAGAATAAGGACCACAAAGTAGAGCCTGCCTCCCTGCTGGGAGTCAGGATCAGTGTACGATTTATATCCTAGATGTACAATTTAAGCCCTCTGGGGGATTTTTTTCTATGCCTTATCCTGCTAGTCTCTCTGCACCCACTAATCACCTTCATGCATCGCAGTCTAAGGTCCAACACTGCGCGTTATTGTGTGCAGGGCCACATATTACACATGCCTTTGCGATATATGCCAGAATACAAGAACAGCATCACCCACAACTGAAGGTACTTCATGCCATTGTGTGCCATATGTTAACATTTTAAACATTCCTGCTTTTGTTCATTTCTCTCAAGCATCCATAGCAATTACTGAGTCATCCTAAATCACAGTATTGTAGCTACTGGAAGGACAAGAGGAAGGGAGAGCTGAGCAGCCTGGTGTCTGCCCAGCACATGAGCCCTAATGTTATGTCCCTGCTCCAGGGAAAACTGGCACCCCATTCGTTGCTCCCTATTCTGCAACTAAGTTCGCCTTAGACGGATTCTTTAGCTCCTTGCGAAATGAATTCATCATAGACAAGGTCAACGTCTCCATCACACTCTGCATCCTGGGCTACATCAACACAGGTAAGCTCAGCATCACTGGGGCCCCGTGACAGAGCCAAGCCAAGCCCACTGCCAGTCCTCTGGCCCTAGACTGCTCCACACGCTGGACCCTCCATCTGCAGTGGAAACAAGACCCCAGCTCTGTAAAAAGCACGGCCCAACACCTTTGACTCTTTTCTTTGCAGTAAACCCAGTGGGGGTGGGGGTTCCATCCTATAATCACTCAGGAGGTGGAAAGGAATCAGATCATTAGGACTATAATAAAGTATTCTAAGCCTCGTTCGGTAGGTCTGACCCACACAGTTTGCTGGTTTGTCAGAGGAAGCTGCAGACACCCCGACTGAGCCGGTAGTGCCTGTCGCAGCCCCTCCATCCAACGCTGCTCCTTCCCTCCCATCCCTGCAGAGAACGCCGTGCGAGCGGTCTCGCACGCCCTCCGGAACACGCCGGCACCGAAGGAGGAGTGTGCGCTGGAGATCATCAAGAGCGGGGCACTGCGCCAGCGGGAGCTGCACTACCCACCCTGGGAGGTGGGCAGCCTGGTCCTCCTCCGGAGCATAGCCCCCGACTTCCTCGACTCCCTCATCAGGAGCGGCTATCAGGTGGAGAACATCAGAAGAACATAGCCCCTGGAGCAGCGAGTGCGCCAGGACACCTCGGGCCAGGCACGAGGGATTTGGGTGTTAACCCAGCGACTGGGCAGCCCCACGCTGATCCACCCTGACTACCCTGGGATGCACCAGAAGCCCGTGCATGAAAATGTCCTTTTTAATAATGAACTCAGCAACTGGCTTTTCCACTTCAGAGAAGCTCCTGGCAGCAGGATCTGCTCCCAGTGTCCTGCTCAACCACCCACAGCCACCAAGGCCTCGGTGCTGAGCACTGCGGGAAGGGAGCTGAGACACGGCCCAGAGCGAGGATTTGGGCCAAGCAGCACAAACCACCCAAAGCCACCAGAGGGTCTTTGAAGCAGGGATTTTTTTTTTTTTTGTCATGTATCCCTTCTAGGCCAGTCTTTGTAAAAATAAATCCCATGTTATTTTATGAGATCTCTGCTTTTACTTGTGTTTTTTCTCCACACGCACAGAGCCCTTACCAGCGCCCAGCTGGTTAAACCGACCTCCCTGCATCATTTGCATTAATGCAGCTTTCACTTCTCTAAAGACCTTAATGAATTTCTGCCATTTGTGACCTCTCCTCAGCTGCTGATACACACTTTTTTTCCTTTCCAATCTGCGAGAAGCCTTAAAATAATAGCATTACTGTACTTCCCTAAGTCTGGATTTCTTTACCCAAAGCAGCTCGGGGAGACTCAGTCACCGGGTGCCACGAGCAGCTCCATGAACTGGTGCTCAACCTCCACATGTTGGAGACCGATAAAGGAAGACTGTCCAAAAGATAATTGCTAGCTCTGCTTAGGGAGAAGCTGGAGACTTTGGGGTCCCAAGATAACCCAAATCCCGCCGAGAGCTGGGCCCCTGCACCCCACAGCCGGGCTGCGAGCAGAGACAGGAACCGGGGCTCAGCTGCGGCTGCAACATTTCCTGTTCTACAGAGCGAGAGCAGCAAAATGAGGTGGTTGGCACGAAGATGGCAGTTGGAGCGTGTTCGCACTCGATAACCCTCTGCTCACCCCCCTCCTCCGCGGTCGAGGGGTAGGACGGGACCCCGCGGGCAGGTAAGTGCCCGCAGCACCGGGGCCGGTGAGGGATGGAGGGGAACCGAGGCTGCCACGCTGAAGGCAGCGGCGTGCACCTTTTTTCCTCTTTTTTTTCACCCCGATTTCAGCCTACATGATTGACACTGGGAGGCTGAAACATGAACCAGCAAGAAGCACTTTTTAAAATTTCCCTTGAAGCGAGAAGTGTAACAGCTTGGAAAGCAAAGATAAAGGACATGTCTCTTAATTAGAGAGGGTAATTTAGGGTAACAGAAGGAGGAAATAAGAGTATTAGCTTGTCAAGAAGGCCTCAACGGTTTGCTCAGCTTGGGGTGAGTAATGGACTGTGTATTTCTTAAAGCTTTACCTTGCTTTAAAGCACATTTTTGGGTAGCTGATGTTACCAGAGCTGCTCTTGGGCCGTCCTGAGACAGGCTGGGCAGTGCAGGTGGGAAAGGGGCCGAGCTGGAAGAGCTGGATGAGCAGGGACCAAGCAGGACATCCAAGGTCTGGAACAAACATGCAATTGAACCTTTTCTAAAATTAAGAAAAACTAGTTGAAAAATGCTTTTTAAAAGCGCCCTGAAGAGTTCAGGGCGGTTTGGTTGTAGCTACAGGCAGTGTCGATGCTATGGGGGTCGTACCCAGCCCCAGGGGAGCACGTTGCGGTGTGTTGGCGTGCACCCAACTTGCATTTCTCTGCATGAAGCTGCTGGGCAGACCTTGCCTTGCTGGGCCAGGGCAAGTGTGTGTGCACCAAGAGGAAAGGCCCTGGGTGAGCAGGGTGGGATTGTTGTGATACAGACATGAAAGCTGCACGGGAATAACCTGCTCAGCCTTTCATACCCCTGAACTCATCCAGCGGCATCACTGCAAGAAACACCTGGATAGTGAAATACTGTTGGGATCCTTCAGTAAATTTAAGCTAAAATTAGAGATGCTTCAGAAGCCATTCAAAGAAGAGGATATTCAAATAAAAATGAATGAAAGCACATAAGCAAGCACCATGTTTCAGGGGTCTGGGAGCCCACATCCCGCCGGGGCTCAGAGCAGTGTCCTGGCTGTGGGTTTGCAGGTGCCTTCCCTGCCCCAAAAGCACCATCTTCCTCCCAAAGGAAGCCCCAACAGGGAAAAGACAGCACTAGTCATGAGCTTCTGTACACCACTGCTAGCACAAGGACAATAAAAAGAACTGCGGAGCAGATTTTAACGCAGACTAAAAAGCACAGGAGCGTTATATGTCTATATAGAGTTTACTTGTTCCCATTTTTTTTCCCCATTAGACCCAACAACTTCCTAATTGCTTGAGACAGAATGAGACCAGTCAAGTTTTGGTGGTTTTATTTGACACTGAAGAACATTTAACCTGAACCTTCAGAAACTAAACTTATTTTTTTCCCCTCCTTCCTACATTAACACGATTTATTAAATATGAGAAAAACCCCAGACCCGCCATGGCCACAGCAGGTCCCAGGCTGAGCTCCCCGGGGCCAGGCACCCTCCGAGCAACATCCACAGGACATGCCCGGGGATGACAAGCCTCTTCAGAGCCAACAGGCCGAGGGGACAGAGGAGGGGGACACAGCTTTCGCTCGAGGGGAGGAAGAAGAGGAGCAGTTGTGGGTAGTTATTGCTCAGCTTTCTCTGACTGATGCAGAAGCCCAGATACACCCGATAGGACCCATGTCCAGTAAAACCCAGTGTTCTCGTGGCTTGCAACTGTGCAGAGAGGTCAGTAGGAGGGAGGAGGTTTCCTATCTACATCCTGTGGGCACATGTAGACAGTGCAATAACGCTGAGACAGAGGAGCTCCTCCTTCGGCCAGGCCACTGCCTTGTTTGGGCCACAGAGTCCCCAGAAATGGGGCAGGTTTCATGCCTGAGGCAAACTGGTACCACTGAGAGCCTGTGCCCCCAGTTCCCCAGCACAGCTTAACAATTAATTAATCCCAAAGCGTAATGATCAGACCCTCCACCTGGATTTGCAGTGAAGGAACAAGTCACAGCTTGGCCAACACAGTGAAGGAGAACAAGCAGAGGGCAAAGTGTTCCACAGCATCTGAACCAAGAGCTGGGGAGGGAAGGGACAAGCAGGAGGTAAGAGGAAGCACCGCTCTGGAGCTGCGATCTCCAGAGAGTGGGTGCGCTCAGACCTGCGGGGACTTTGCCAGATTATCCATTAACAACAAAAAACCCAAACCAAACCAAGAAAAACCCAATCCCTACAACACCGCAAGGTGTTCACTGCTCCAGATCTGCGTGCACAGGTAGGGCAGCCACCACTAAGAAATAAAATGCTGGAAGAGTAAGTCACCCCACAGCTCCCCCACATTTGGACCTATCACGAACCAGCAAAAGAAATGCACATTTTTCAAGTTCACTGCAGAAATAGCAGCTATTGCTCTTCCTGCGTTTTCATTGCTCTCTTCACTTTGGCTAAAGGGCTGTAACAGCATGTACAAAAGAATTGGCTTGAATAACAGAGAGATTTTATTTTATCAGGAAAGGAATTCTTCCAGAGGAAGCAGTGGAAGCATCATTACTTGGTAGCGAAGCCACCTTCATGAGGTTACATTAATGGTTTGAAATTCTGTTCGCAGCACCCCCCAGGTCAGCATCTGCCCAACGGAGGAGCGAGACCAGCGCAGTGTTTTACAGCCAACACATAGAAGCTGAGGGACACCAGACTTCTTCAAGAACATGCCTTGCATCCATTACACGAGGACTCCAGAATCAGTGTCCAATACCTCACGTTCGTTTAATCTTAGAAACAACCATTTTTCACTCAAATGGTGCCTTTTCCCTTAGTTTCATCAGGACAGAGGACCCCAGAGCAGCTGGGGTGGCCGCACCCAAGATGATCAGCAAGCCCGAGAAGGCCCAGCCGCGGCACAGGCGCGTGAGCGAGAGCTACGATGAGAAGTGCGAGCGGCGGCACGAGACGCGGGAGAACCTGCGACGGCGGAACAACGTGACGAGCTGCCGGCACTTCGGGAGGGGAGCAGAGGAGCCGTCGCAGAGCCCCCGGCAAAGGGAGTTCCTGCGGAGGAGAAACCTGGCAAGCGATGCTGGGCGGACACCACCAGGACAGGAGCCCAAAGGAGGTGTCCCCCTGGACCCCTCCTTACGGGTGGGTCCCAGACCATCCATCCTGCTCCAGGTAACGCCTGTCCCGCACACAGCTCAGTGCTCTGCCAGCTCCAGCTGGCACCCCCTACAGCATCCACAGCCCACCCACCCAATGCAGCAGCATCGGGATCCAAATCAAAGCACAGCCAAAAAGTGAGAATGCACAAAAATGTGCGTTAAACCCTGTCAGCCCCTCCCGGCATGCTCCTCTCCTGCTTTCCAAACCCTGAACCAGACATTTTCTCCAAGTACAACCCACATCCTAGATGCCAGATCACAGTTTTTCACTTCAATTATTTTTACCCTCAAATTGAGCTGTAAACACGTGGCTTCCCCCCATTGCCTTTGCTGTTAGCAGGAAGGGTGCAGGAACCTGGAGAGTCCCTGGTACTCGCGACCCGCCCTGTGCTGCACAGCGAAGAGCAGCCAGAGGGCTCACTGCCATCACTAACATCTATAGGAAGATGCAAAACACAGATGGATTTCCTTCTAAACTTATATCCCATGCGAAAGGAATAATTCCCACTGTGAGTTCAGTGTAGGGGCTTCCCAAACCTACGTGAGCAGAGACAGGCGAACAGAGATGACTTAGGCAGACATGCCCTCGCGCTCCCTCCGCAGCGCTGGGTGTGCGGAGCAATTCCCTGCCTCCTGCTGCCCTTCGCTTCACTAGCTTTAACCGCCTGCTAGACAGCAGGAATCTGGAACAAGCTTTTACACGCACACGGGCCGTGCACGGTGCCTTCCTCTTTGCTTTTGCAGAGGTTACACGGGGCACAAGGCTGGGGGGTGAGCACTCCACTCCCCCAGCCCCAGGGGAAGCCAGAGCAGAACTGGTACCTCTGCTCCAAGAAAGCCAAATGGTAGCAGAGACCCAAGCCAGACCCCTGCCACCAGAAGCCCTCATTTTTCCCCAAAATATCTCAAGACAGTTTGGAGGGGTTCCTTGTCTCTTTCTTGAGTGTCCCAGAAGCCAGCAGCTTCCCTCCCACATCCTCACAGAGCTTGGAGCTGCTGCAGCCATAGCAGCAGATCCTTGTGGATTTGCCACAGTTTCTTGGCCTTTCCTTTACATTCTTCACCTGGACACTGCAGACAAAGCCTGACCCAGTCACAGCCCCTTCCTCTACCTTCGCCACTGCTTATTTTGGCAAAATGCTGACTCAAGCCGCCCTCTCATTCCAGCACCCGTGGAGCTGCCCCGCGTTCCCCCCTGCACACTCCCTGCTCAGCCTCAGCGTCCCCCTCGGCATTTCGGCCGGAGCCGTCCCCAGAGAAGGTGCCTCTGTGAACACCCAAGGTAGGTGTGGGATGCTCCAGCACAACAGCAGCCACAGCGTTTCCCTCCCACCTCTACGTCTCCATCGAGTGGTTTGGGATGAGCTGGTAGCTCCCCTCCCAGCAGCCCCACTGCTCTAAGTTCTGCCATCCCAGCCTGAGTTTCCCAGGCAGGCTGCAGGTTTCCCATGGAGGGATGAACCAGGCCAGCCCCTGGTTGAACGAGCAGCACTGCCGAGCAGATGCTCTGCCCTACGGCTTCCTTGTAAGTGCCCCAGGTTGCCCAGGGGGTAACTTCAGTCCGCAGGATTCCTGAACTTTTATTTCTCCCCTTTGCCTCCTGTCCCTGTTGTGTCACTGGCTGCTGTTTAAACCACCGCTCTCCATCCTAGAGGTGATGCCATCTGAGAGCAGAGATGGACACCCAAACAGAAGAACTTCATGGCCCCTGGAATGGAGGGGATCGCTCACATCCCTTCGCTTTGCTTTCATAGGAACCCAGACCCTGACAAATCCAGGAGTGAAAGACTCGGGCCAGCAGACAGAGTAAGCCGGTGCTCGCTCCCTCCCCGGGCTGGGAATTCGGATTCCCGCAGGGCAGCAGATGCCCAGACACGTTCCACCTCGGCACAAGCTTTTGCTGTACAGATACTGACCCTGCAGAGCCCCGGCCTGCTGCAGACCCCCCGCATCGCCCTCACCTCAGTAACACACTGTCTGTTTTATTTCAGCTGTGGAATAGCAGTTTTAAATAAGGTAAGCCAACCACAGATGATAACTAGCCTTGAACTCCTGCAGATGAAATAAATTTCTAAAGTTTCTGAATGGGATGTTGACATGCTAAATTTCTATAGTTTCAAAAAAACAATCACTGCTGCTGTAGGAGGAAAGGTGCTTCTGTCCCCTGGGTATCTACTGTTCTCATTCCATAGCTGCCCTGACTTCACACACTGCATGCCAGAGATCCCTAACTCCAAGGCTGTAAGTTACTGCAGAAAATATTTTGACTTCCCTGGAAAAAACAACCAAACAGATCCCAGCAGGCTCTCTCCACAACCCAGACAGAGGCTGTTAGCTCCACTTCTATTTCAAAATATTTGGGGTTTGTAGCCAATTCATGAAGTGTTTATAAACTGGACCAATCCTATTGTTTTTAAACATTTGCCTTTCCCTTTCAGGAAATGGTGCAGCTGTCCAACTACCTGAAGGTAGGCACCAAATACTGTTAAGTACCCACTGGGAAAGCAGGTCCTCAGCAAGTACAATATTTTTAAAATTATTATTATTATTAAATGAAGGGGTGCTACATGCCCAACTTTACTGCAGCCAAGAAAACCTACAGAGAAGCCACTGAGCTCAAAGACCCATCTGAAACCTCCTGAGCAGCAGAAGCCCTGAGCTGGATGGGGACCTGGGCTGGCCCCACCGGCTCAGGGTGTCTCCACCAGCTTTGGGGGGGTCCCCACTGACGGTTTCTCCCCTTCCCCACAGGAGGCCCTGCACCGCGAGCTGCTGCTAAAGCAGAAGATGGTGATTTTGCAGGAGCTTTTCTCCACGCTGCTGCAAGCATCAGAAAAATCGTGGCAGGTACCAGAGGAGCTGCAGGAAGCAACTCCTGGGGGACTGGTGGGGATGTTTGCCTTGGTGGGACCAGGCTTGTGTGCAGAAGCACGAGCATCCCCCAGGTCTCCTCTTCTTTCTCAGAGCTAAGCTCTACCTCTGCCTGGCTTCAGTGCTTTGAAGGTGTGGAGATGTCACGGGTTTGACATGAGCGTGGACACCTGCAGGAGCTGCTTGCCCAGCCGCTCTCCTTGCTCTCACCTTTCTTTCCAGGCAGGGTTGGACACAAACTCAGAAGTTAAGGGGTCACTTTGCATAAAGATTTTTCCCTTTTTTGCCCTAAAAGATTGTTACAAAAGGTATTTGCTTTCAGATCAACAGGAAGTGTAAAAACCTTTTCTTTTGTAAGGTTTGCTTGGGGTTTTTTTTTTTTATACTTGTGTTTCCCACTTTTTCTTAAATAAGAAGGAAACAGAAGTGTATAAGTGTGTGTGGGGGAAACTGGAATAAGCCCAAACAACCATCTTGCACCAAGTTTTCTTTCCTAGTCAAAACAAGTTTCAAAAGATTTTGAACCTTTTTTTTCCTTGGCCAAAATAAGAATTTTAGATGCTCCAAACGGGTGCACCCAAGCACTGGCAAACACTGCGTTGGATGGGGAAAGACAGACTGTTTCTTAATCTGAGAAGGCAACAGCTAAAAACCCCCACACAGAGCACACAGCCTTCTGCTGAGCTCCAGCCACCCGGCCTGCTCCCCGCCAGGCCCCCCGGGACATCCTCCACACACACCATGACCCCGGTTCCCTTTGGGGACGTGCTGGGACCCCAAGCAGGTCAGGGGACCCATCGCCACGATGCTCTCGCACATCTGTGTAGCCTCAGGTGTACTATGAAATCATGACCCTGTGTTAAACTCTTTTCCCACAGCTCAAAGTCCTCCAGGCAGCACTGAGCCAGGGTCTTTTTTTTTTTTTTTTTTTTTTGCGCTATCGGGAGGTAAAATTAAGGTGATGCATTTTACACAACACATGAAGCGTTTTATGTAGGGTTACTAAACCAAATATTCATTTACAGTTCAGTGTGCCATTAAAAAAAACAGTTTGAAAGTTCTGTCAGGGCAGAAAAGCGAGTGATTGGGTGAGATGGTAGAAAAACCTCATGTTCTGTGGTTAGAAACTTCCGCCTTCGCTCTCTCCTTCAAATAATACGAGCAGGAAAAAACACCCTGACACACTCTGCAGGAAATAGCCATGAAACCTCCGATTAGAGCAGGTGGGTGCACTTTGCTTCTTGCTATCGCTGCTGCAGGAGAGAGACTTTGCTGCTGCCTCTTCCACTCAGCTTTTCATCAGACTAAAAATTAACTCGCCGCTCATCAGACTAAAAATTAACTCACCGGACCCAACAGAGGAAACGAGGCAGATGCTGCCTGCTTGGAGGGGGTCCCGGGCAGCTGGGGGCAAGGGGCTTCTCCAGGAGGTACAGACAGGTCCGATGCCATAATGCTGTGCCGTGGAAACTGAGGGTTGGTTGCCTCTTTCCAGGCCCAGGTGAGATGCCACATGCTTGTGGCAGCAGCTTTTTAATCCTTTCTAATATTTAATGTTTCAAAGAAATGCTATTGCATACACAGGAAAGATGCATCAGTAACTCTTGAAACAGCCACAGAGTCATTTTGAGGTGGTGCTCGTGTTCACGGGTGCTTCTGACACGATGGAGCAAGTGAATCCTCCGCAGGAGGATGGGGGTGTTGTTAAACCGAAGGGATAAAGCATTTGGTTCCTTCCCCCCACCACGATTTTACTTCTAGGTTAGAGAGACCTTCCTACCTGAGGGCTGCACCTTAAACCCTCATCTCTTGTAAAACTTTTTAGTCGATTACAAAATGCTGCCAGATGAAGGAAGCTACACAAGTCTCAGTTATACTTATTATGAGTAATTTTAAGCTGTTTTCTTCCTAAAGAAGGAAATTTACTACATTAATATATTTGCTTCCCTTTCCAACCTCTGAAGTTAAGCCTGACTTTTGGAAGCTGCAGCTTTGCAGAGCTTAAGCTCTTGCTCATCTCCAGTGCGTTACTACTACTACTACTACTATATAGACTTATTTTTACAGCACAAGCGTAGTGTTTGGGCAAACTGGAGGCCTTCCTGAAACCACATTTATTATTATGGCTTCAGTCCAGCTATTTAACACTCGAGCACGTTAGCCCTCATGCTCCCCTCTGCCTGGCTGCCCGTAGGTGTCTTGGGCTCTCCTGCAAGGCTCCGTGTGAGGATCTCCAGCCGTGTCCAGGTAGTGTCACTGAGACACTGCAGAAGAGAGGAAAAAAACCACCCTCTGATAATGATGGTTATAGGTGTTGGGGTTTTGTTGTTGTTTTGTTTGTTTGGGTTTTTTTTCTGTTTTGTTTAGATGCAGGTGGGGGGTTTTTGGTTAGTTGGTTCTAGGAGTTGTTTGGGATTTTTTTCAAGCAGCCCCTTTCATGTAGATGATCTTCAACACAAGGGCTTGACCAAGATTTGCTCACGTAACTTTTCTGGTCAGAAGCATAATTTCTTATGCCCTCCCACAAGTGCAGAGACTCGCTCGCCCCTCACTGCCAGGCTGTTCTGGTAACAACCCTGACAGCTTATTCCATTTAGGGAAATCATCATGCTCTGTGTTCTTTTGCCAATTTATAAGCTGCATCTCCATGAAAGGAGTTTGCCAGCACATTTCTGCTCTGAAGCGTAGGAAGAGCCCAGTGCTCTCTTGCCTTGCGCTTTGCACATTTACATCTGTGCACAACGGCCACGGCACCACCACCGCCCTCCAACACGAGCCTTTGGAGACAGCAGCGTAAAATAAACTGCAGAGGAAAACTAGGCTTAACATTTCCTATATAAAAATGCTTTTCAAAAATCTAAGAGGATAGAGCCTTTAGATCTTTGTTCCAACAACTGGGACGATTTAGTCTTTGGGACTGTAAACTGACTTCGGTGCAAACGTAAACAGCGCTAAGTCACCAGAGAATCTGGTTTTGTTTGGGTCTAACAGCTATTCCCGTAACATCAAGGAGCTGCTTTGGTGAGGCTTGGCTTCAAACAGCAGTAAGCTGAGAGGACACCGGTGTTCTCAGTATCGGTGGTGGAAAACCAGCCTACGTGAACTCTTTGCTAGAAATTTTATCTCATTTGCATGCAGTCTGGTTTCACAAAACCGAAGCAGCCTGACTAACACTGAGAGGAGATTATTATAAGGAAAATGAATCATCACTGTTGCCTTCTATCCCCCTACCCAACTGCTAGATGTTGCAATGCAGACCCAACCTATTTCCTAAGGGAACCAGCAAGACGGGAGTTTAGCACCAGCCGGAGCTTTAGGCAAGGAGGGTTGCAGGGAGGAACCCCCAGCCAGGGAACAGGGCTGTACGTGGGGACAGGTGTCAGCTCCGCTCCTGCCAGACCCATCCAGACTAACCTGAAATCCTCATCTGGCTGCAAGTGCCTGCTCTCAGGAACCAGTGGAACTGCCTCCGGAGAGTTTTTCAATGCATAGAAGTTTTACTTCCCCCATACCTCATTTATTCTCAGATAATGAGGCTTATTTCAACTCTAAGCATTGAATAGACTTCGACCCAATTTAGCCACAATATTATAGATGAAGAACAGGGCGAAAGTGAATCAAAATACAAGCTAACTAAACATTGGGGGCATATTGTATAGTTCATGATCTGCTCATTGGTTCAATTGTTTTTTCCCCCAGGGTCAGCTGAACGAAGATAAACTCAAGTGTAAACTAAGGGCTCTTGAAAATCAGCTGCAGGCCTGCACCCAGGTAATGTCTGACTGCTGAGAAACAAACACGGGTGAAGAAAGGCATGAAAACAAAATACTGAACCGTGTAATTAGGTCAGGTCCCAGTTTCTACAGTAATCTATTAGATATGGATCTGAAAATGATTTTTCCTCTTTGCTGAAGCAATGTTTCACGGCAAGTTAGCAGCAGCATTTGCACGCTCTGGATTTGCTAATATTCAGGTTTAGCAAGATTAGGAATATGTCAGACAAGACCCTTCAAAGCACTTTAATAATTCTTCCCTTAAAGAGTTACTCAAAGGAGTGTGTGAAGAAGATCCTGATAGAGATGGAGGACCAGAAGCAGACCTACGAGCAGAAGGCAAAAGAGGCTCTTCAGAAGATGCTGGAGGACAAACTCCAAACAGAGCAGCAGCTGCAAAACTCTCAGGTAAGCAACACATTTCGCACCTGGCTTTGCTTTCATCAAGTCCTACCGCAGCAAAGAGCCCCCATGTTTTGGGGAAAGGCAATGACTAGCTTACCATTAGTAACCAAACCCCCCCATTTTTTAGCTACTGAGCAAAGTCCAAAGCAGCTTAGGGGCAACTTATGCTCATTTTGTGAGCCACACATCAGGTTATTAAAAACAGCACACAGGTGGGGAAATACACTGCTGTTTGAGGGTTTTCGGTGTAATCCCTCCACCCTCCCTTCTTCCCAATCCCTGCTCTGCATGCACAGAGAAACCAGCCACACACACAGACATCCACAACACGAGGTCTCCAGAGATGCTTTTTCTGGAGTGGCTCTCTTACATGAAAATGGATTTTCCCCCAAGAGGTATCCTGAGAGTCAAAACAAATTGCTAACCGGTACTTTCAGAACAATAAATAAGTTGTATCCCAAAGTTTACCAGCTTTTGAAATCCTGCCGGGAACTCGAGTTCCACAGCAAGCCCTCTGCCCGTGTTCACTCTGTCCATCAGATGGCATCAGCCCCACACAGGTTCTCCTAACCCTGGTGCAGGAGGTGCCAGCTCTGCCCCAGCCCCTCGCTCGGGCCAGCCGCTGCCAGCGCCCGCGGGTGTTGTCCAGGGCAGCCTGGCACGGTCCCACCTGGCTGTGGGTCACAGCCCACCCGTGGTCCTTGCTCTCCTCCCTAGAGAAGCCTGGCAGCGACAAGAGAGGACCTCGCCTTCTGGAAAGAGCACTACACCACGCTCAAAGCTGAATTGACCAAGACGACCACGGCACACACCGAGCTCGAGAACAGCTTCTCCGTTTTGCAAAGCGAGCTGCAGGTACATTAGCTCCAATTTGCAAGGAGGAAACCCCCCGGGCTGAGATCACTCTATAAAAAAAGCCCATTTGACGAAGCACAGCGGCCACATCTGCAATGCTGTCCTCAGCTCGGGGCTGCCTTTCCTTGGCGGAACGCCACGTGCTCGCAGGCTGCCCGCGGCGTGGGGCTGGGCTGATGGCGGGGATGTTCTCACCCACAGCGAGTGGACACGCAGAAGGAGCTGCTGGGCCAGGCCCTGCGCGCTCTGCAGAGCGAACACGCCGCGCTCCGCCAGCGAGCCAGCGCCCTGCGGGAGGACAACGACCTGAAGGCCCAGCACATCAGCGCCATCGAAGGTATCGCACGCGGGGGAAAGGCGGGGGATCTATCCTACAGATGAACCAAGGATATAAGGAAAACACTCTTAAAACTGTGGTCCTTCAAGCCAAGCACATGCACGCAAAAGGCTCTTACTCTCTGAACGTGCTGCACACCTCGTCTTGCCTAGAAAGCTTCTGGTTTGTAAAGGGCTCCTAAATTCATTCCCAGCTACATTAAAGGACTTCAGAGAAGTCAAGTGACTTTTCTAGAGGAAAGGATGGAATGGGAGATCTGGGGGGAAAAAAAACCAAACATATCAAAGACAAGACCTCAGCTTTGATGAGGACTTTTGCGCCCATGAAACACAGAATATCAAGCCCGCTTGGGTGGCGAGGCAGCGCCCGTGTCTGAGGTGCTGCTGTGTGGAGGTGGAGATGACCGGCATAGAAGTGTGCCAATAGTGTTCCAAAGTACCAGTTCAGATAGAGGCCAGGAAACTCACACATCCTTCACGTGTCTCTTTTAAAACACAATTAAGGAAGACTAAACAGTGGCAGTGCTATTTTCACAACAGGTCTCACACAAACAGCTTTAAAATAAACCATAATAGTGAGGCATCCTAGAAAAAGCTGCCAAAACGGAAAGGGCAATTAACAGCTAAAAATCACCTCCCTTCAGAAAAGGAAGCTCAGCGTAGCCGACAACACGCATTCCACTTTACACATGCAGAGAAAGGGAAAGTTGCCCAGAGATTCCCACCAACCTTGATTTTCTTCTATCGTTATTGCAGATAAATTGCAAAAAGAACAAGATCAGAAGGTAACGCTGGAGGCAACAATCAGCCACTTGCACGGTAAGTAACACAAAGGTGTGCAAAGTGAGAGACCTGCACTAGCACCGAGGACAATCACAGCGGCTTTTTACCTTCACAGACTTGATACAGAACCAGACCAACGAGTGGAAGACTCAGGAGACGACGGAGCAAAGGAAAGGTCAGCAAACTTTGTAACCCCACCTAGCACTCCTCTCACTGGACACAGGGACCTTAGACCTGGCTCCAGGAGAAGTCTACGTTGGCTTAGAATAAAGGATTATTTTAAAGCTGCACAAAGCAAGCTATTATATTTTGCTAGCTAACATTAAAACAGTAGTGTATTTATAATGGCAAACACTTAAAAAAATAAATGGATTTCATTGTAAATTCTACTCCAGTGGCTATGCCATTTTTTTTCCAAACAAAATACATTCCAGTTTATAATTGCAATCGCAGCTGTACTTGGGGAAAAAAAAAAAGTAATAAAAGGCATTTTAACTCTCCCTCCTCTCCACTTCTGGCAGCTACTTAGAAATACGATGATTAACTGTGATCACTAACTCAGCTCCTGGGTCCTCTGCTGTGTGCAGAGCACGCAAATATTGTCTTTAAACTGTGCTGAGTAAACAAGATCTAAGGCAAACTGAAAGCCAGGACCTGTTTCTCATCAGAAGCCTGCCTGTTTTCTAGACCAGGTTTTCACCACGCAGACCCCACCTCTCACTCCTGCCAAGGAAAAACAAAACACTCTGTTAGAACTTCCCGAAGAGGAGAAGGAGAAGAGAGCAGAAAGTCTAAAGGATGAGATGGAGACAAGAACATCCCAACTGACAGCAAAGGAGAAGGAGGTGAGGCAGTCGCTGCATCACGGCAGGACCCCGTTCCCCACTGGCAACGAGCTGCTGGTGTAAGTGCTCCAGCAGCAGCTCAACACAACACACCAAAGCTCCTAGAAGGAACCTAAGCCTGGTGTCTCCTGCGAGGGTTCTCTCAGCTGGAATTTTATCCCGATACCAGCCTCACCAAAACCCCTGATGCAGCATCTGTGTGCAGGGCACCCGCAGCCTGGCACCTGGGGCTGTAGTGGCCGAGCCCTCGCCACACAAACCCATTTCTGCTCTCACAGACAGGAGTTTCACCAGTCTCACAGGGAAAGCCAAAGCTACACTTTAAGAGCTGAGACCCTGAGCGCATAGAAAGGAGAAGAGGAAAAGAAAAGGCTTGCAAATCACAGGAAGGTGCTACTAACAACAGCAATGTCCTTACAACTCAGCTGCAAAGAAGTTCAAAGCTTTATTACGGCCTCTTACACACTCTTTTCCGTCAAAATGTGCCCTCTGCCAACCAACAGCCCCATGGCTCTTACAGCAGCACTCAGCTAGCACAAAGTCATAAAAAAATTTTTATAAAAAAAGGATTTCTAACTTACTGTAGCAGAGCTCAGAGCAGCCCAGGAGAGGAGCTTGTCCCACACGCTGGTACCTGCACCACCATTGTCCGGCATCACTCAGCACCACCTGGGGAAGGGTTTTGTAACGCACAATCACAGCAATAGGGAGCAGCTGGGGGGGCCCAGCTGCCCCAGGACAGCGGCTCTGCAGCCCCTCAGCACAGCTCCTTCCACAGCTGCTGATTCCCACCCCGCTCAGCGGGCAGGCAGCAGGGCCTCAGGTGTGGCAGTTCAGGAAAAGAGGTGCTCGTTGGGATTTGGGGCTGTGCAGCACTACCAAGGCGCTTGCCCTGTGTGTCCTGTGTCTCAGAGGGTTTAAAGGACTCTGCAATAGCTCTCGCAGTCAGTGAAATGCAGAATGAACATTAGGATGAGAGGCAAAGCCTGCCAAAATTTGCACCCCGTGTCTTCTGCCTGACCTGCACGCTTCTACGGTCATACAACAGCTCTGGGTTACTTTCTCCCAGGTGATGTGAAAGATGGCAGCAAAGCCAGGCAGGTCCCAGGACGGTAACGGACCTGGCACTGCCTCTACCCCACATCCCAGTAACACCGAGATCCGCTCTGTCCCCTGTAGGTACATATGGATCTACAGGTAGCAGAAGTGAAAATCCCCCGTCTCCACGGTGCCCGCGCGCGGGCGAAGCGCTGCAGCCGCTGCGGGATCAATGCCATTCTCGGTGGGTACAAGGGCAAGGGGACCCCTCCTGCTAACGGCCCCTCGCTCTGCTTGCAGTGCACGGAGCTGCGCTCGGAGCTGGAGGCCCTGAGCGAGGAGTACCGCTCCTGCCTGACCAGGCTGCGCCAGTGCCGGGACGAGCTCAACCGCTGCCAGAGCGAGCAGGCAAAGGTGGGAGACATTCCTCGCCCCGACTCCCAGTGCTTTCAGACTGGGGCTGCAGATTGGTCTGGGAAAAATTCCCTCATTTATTTGTGCAGTGCGGGAAGATGAATGAGGTGTTTGCTAGGGATGAGGTGAGAAGTTTCTTCTCCCCACCAGTTCCCTAATAACACTTGCTTCTCCTTGCAGAGACAGCGCGGTCACTGGATCCCTCTCCTGGTGGCAGTGGTAGCAATGGCCATAGCCACCTTCCTTGCAAGTTACAGACCATGAAGGACTTCCTTGATGACTGACTTCACTGCAGGAACTGACTTCTGCTTCACCACCAGCAACGCACCCTCACCGCAGTGCACCTTCTGCTGTTTTGTACTCTCCCTTCTGGTTCATATCCTGAGCTGGTCTCACTCCAGACAAACTCCCGCAGCTGCAATAAACGCTGGGAGCTCACCCCTTCCCTTGGCTGCTTTGGTTATTCTGCATTAGTTGAAGGTTGAGTTGCTGAGAGACAAACCACTCCAACCGCCACTGCTGGGGCTCAAGCAGCAGGAGGGACAGGGCACCCCACACCCTTGGGATCCAGCCTCCATGGATGCCCAGCAGCTGAGGAAGACACAATTTTCCTCCTTTATCTATTGCCTCCCTAAATAGGAGGTATGGGACCCTGGACCATCTCTACTGGTACCTGACACCCAGTTCAAGGAGGCTTTTTAGCACAGTCCCCTCCTACTCCCCCATGCACGGCCTGTCCTGAGCAATCTTCTTACCTCCTGCCCTCCAGGCCGTTTGCCCCACTGCTCTTCTAGCCTGTCTGGTGGCCAAGCATCCCCACAGCCACGTCCACTTCCCCTCCCCTGCCAGCACCGCAGCAATCCCACAGAGAAAGGGCTTTTAAGCCTCTTTTGGAGCCGCACTGTGCAGGTTTTACAGGAGCACTTGCCCCTCATTCAAGCGCAGGCTCAGCTACGAGGTGGCGTGTGCATTGCACGAGTAGTACAGCTAATACGGAGACAATAAACTGCACAAATTCAAAATACTATGTTGTTCCAATTTTTATTAATCCTCAGCTGTTCACAGCAAATAAATATACCCTGACTTTACAGGGCAGGCTCCACAGGCTGGATGGAGGCCACTGAGCAGCTGTGGGCGCAGGTACCCACACACTGCTCTTCTGGAAGCGCGTGTTTGATTTGCAACCGGCTTACGAGGTCCAGGGCCCGAGATGGTGAAAATCCAGCCTTTGGTGCTGAGGGACCTCCTCAGAGAGCCTCCGTGGGCTGCACGTGAAGGAGCCAGATCTGTTGCCTCAGTCCCTGACGCAAGTGAGAAACGTGCCAAAGAGTCTCCGTTTGTGTTTTACAAGGCAACGGCTGGAAGAGACACCACCTCACTCGCAACGTGGAGATCTACAAAGTCACTCTGTGCGCTGAAGGCCTCCTTCAGCTCACGGCACCAGGCGTCCAGCACCTCCTTCAGCTCTGCGCAGAGGCTCTCCGGGATGCTGAAGGAGTAAATCTGGACCCTGAGACCATCCCTTATCCTGGGGCAGGAGGCCTGGACCGTGAAAACTCTCAGCGGCGTCAGCGCCAGGCAGTTCTCAGTGCTCTCCTCCGTGGCGAATGCATACGCTGCCGGGTAGCCCAGCAGCACCCCGACAATGGTGCAGAGGTTCCAGCCCTCGGGGACAACCTCGCTAGAGGACAGGAATCCAGCGCTGGTGGCCTCAGCAGCCCCTAAGTGGGCGAGGAGAGCAGCGAGGTGGCCCCTGATGACCTCGGCCTCCGCTGGCCCGCAGAGAGCCGGGCAAAGCCGCCCCACCGAGACATCCATGAAGGGAGCCGGGTGGGCGCGCAGCACCGCCGCCAGCCTCCGCCGGGCGAGCCCCGGGTGCAGCAGCAGCGCCGAGCCCGCCACACCCAGCAAATGGAGGCGAAGCGGGGCCAGCCCGGCCTCCTTTAACCGGGCCAGGTACCGCCGCAGCTCGGCCAGCCCCGCCGCGCCGCAGTCGTACAGCAAGGCCGGCTTCAGCCCCGCCGCCACCGCCAGCACCTCCCCGGCGAGCTGCAAGGCGCGGGCCGCCGGCAACCGCCGCCGCCGCCTGGCCTCCAGCTCCTCCCGGGCCGCCGCTACCAGCCGCGGCACCGACAAGGAGCTGCCCGCCGAGGCCTCCGCTGGGCCCATGGCCGCGGAGCGCTGAGGGGAAGCCACGCCAGGCCCAACGCTTCCGGGTCGGCCTCGGCGCTTGCGTGGGCAGCGGCCCGGGGAGGAGGAGCTGGGCCCGCTCCGCCTCTGGCCTAGGCCCGGGCCCGCCCGCGTAGGCCGCTCGACCGGGTCCCCTCCGCCTCCGGCCTAGGCCCGGGCGGGCCCGGGCCCCAGGAGGAGCTGCTTTGAGCATCAGGTGGCTTCTCAGAGTGTGCAGAGCTGGGTTATTTTTTTTTTTTTTTTTAATATGTGTGTGTACAGTATGTACATACCTATTAAAAAAAGCACCCTGGAAGTATCAGCCTCCCACCTTGCAGCTACGCAGGAGTTAAAGGGAAAAATAAAAACTAGACAAGGTGATATTATCCAGACAGTTTTAATAGAGCACAGATTATTCCCTTCTCTAATGATCAAGTATTTATATACAACGTATCGATAGTGGATTAAAAAAAATATTACAGAATTGAAAAAAAAAAAAATCTCAATTTATACATACCGGATGCTTAAGCAAACAGCTGAAAACAGTGAAGGAGCTAGAGGTATTCCTGGGATCCCCTCTGTTTTGAATGCTTCCAAAACAAAAGCACCATAAGCTGCTGAAGTAGAATCAGATGAGCAGATTTACAGATTTTATTCCGATTTAGGCAAGGCACTTGTTAAGAAATATTTTCTCTATGTACAACAAAAGAAACCACGGGGCAGAGCACAGCATCTGTCACTGTGCCGGGAGCGGCTGTGCCATGTGCATGGTGGGCGCCGGCATGGGCCACCCCTCCTGGTGGTTCTGCAGCAGCCGGTACAGCTGCTTCAGGTGAGCCACGATGTTG
>JAVSBS010026459.1:21267-31845 GCA_033124195.1 Coracias cyanogaster | reverse complement strand
GCGCAGCAGAGGGGCAGGATCCCCTCCCTGCCCTGCTGCCCACGCTGCTGGGGATGCAGCCCAGGAGGACACTGGCTGCTGGGTTGTGAACACATGGTGCCAGCTCAGCTCCAGCTCCTCACCCCAAGGCACCCCCGAGTCATTCTCTGTGGGGCTGCTCTGAATCACATCATGTCCCAGCTTGTCTTGATACAGAGGATTGCCCAGACCCAGGTGCAGAACCTTGCCCTTTGCCTTGTTGAACCTCATGAGGTTCACTTGGGCCCTCTTCTCCAGCTTGACCAGGTCCTTCTGGATGGCATCCCTTTCATAGCATCTCCGCCCACAGTACATAAATAGTGAGCGTGGTCACACACCACTACCCACCGAGGCAGCCATCGGGACAGCACGTGGGGTCCTGAGCTGGCACCGACGTGATTTCTGTAATACCCCCGCATAGCTCGATATCGTGACCTCCTGCAACTTGGGCACCCACTGGTGCAATCCCAGGTGCCACTATTCCCAATCCAAGGTGCCAATATTCTCAGCTCAAACTAGTGCAAATATGCTCAGCCGTGACAAATTCACACCTTTGGCTTCTCTGCACTGGACCTCACAGTGGCCACATCATCACAGTGGCTTCGGCACTTTGCACATCCACTGCTCCTTCGCACACTCGACAGGCAAACCAAGGACCCTGTGTGTCCCCTGATCCCGGGCTGACCTAACCGGGAAGGCAGCCGCATGTCCTCCCGTGAGCTTCAGAAAGGAGTGAAGTGAGTTTTCCTCTCCAGCTCGCTGTGATGAATTGCTGACATCCGCTCCTACCCTTGGCCCCGTGCTGAAATTCCCACCCAGAGCATCCTACAGTCAAAACCCACCGAGCTCATCAGGACTTAGCACAACTGAAGGGTAAGATATGAAGGCGTTACCCCCAATCAATATCCTTTGGAGATGCACAAATTGCTGCGTTACTTCCAGAAGGCCTGCAGCACTGTGCGCTGCGAAAAAAGGAGAGAGGGGAAGGAAAGAAAAAAAGCCATCCCTTTCATGGCTGACCTAGAATTGGCTTCTCTGTAGCACAGCGCTGCCTGCTGATAAAATAACGACACAGCCGGTGGCCTTCAGATGCTCCGTGCGCAAATCTGGCTCCGGTTTGTGCAAAGGCTCAGATAACACTCTTCTTCCGAACTCACCAAAGGCCCTTCCCCGAGCGTGCCGGAGCTGGCTTGCATACGGCGAGAATTAGCTCTCGCTGTAGCCAAGCCGGAGCACGCGTCCCCGGTTTGATCTGGGAGCAAAGCCTCTTGAGTGTGTTTCGGTACCTAGCAAAAGACTTCATTAAAGTAACTGCGAGGGTCAGCTTTCCGCCTGCAAAAGCTCAGGAAATTGAGAGATGAAAGCTTCCTCTGTGCCGGCGGTAGTGCTGAAGTCTGAGATACGTGCATGGTAATCGGCTGAGAGAGAAGCAAAGGGTTCAGGGTTTCAAGGTCTTGCACGCTTTGCGTTGGTGCTCACGGGATTTCAGCTACAACCCCTCGACCCTGATGCACTGAGCTCTCCCCACACCAAAATCGGGCGCTTTGCACTGAAGCTGACGCCTGCTTTCGCCCCAGAGCATCATCTGGTATCGTGCATGCCCAAGCATTACTCATGACCATCCCTGCTAGAGGCTCTGGCCAGATCCTGCTTCCTTAGTGCCAGCTACAGCATCTCGAGGGAAAAAACGACACGAGGGATCCCTGCCCCGTGGGTGCCGCTTCACACCAGCAAAGTGGGTGACTGGGACACCCATCATGTCCGAGCACAAAGGACTTTAAAGGCAAATTGAGTCCATACAGCAGTTTTGCTGTCCTCGCGCTGCCAGATTGTGCCAGCACCCGCATTGGCCAAGGGGCAAAGGACTGAGAATAATTGTTGAACCCCTCGTCTCCCTGGCCTCTGCGGTTTTGCTTATTTATAATGGGAAGTTGAGTTGATAGTTGGACAATCTCATTCATTAGTGACTGCTAGGAATGGAACAACAAATAGATGGGATCCGTGGAGCAGGGCCAGGGTTAAGCGAACACAATCTGCGAGCGCAGACCTCGCTTTGCAGACAGTAACAGGGTGCCCGTGTCACCCTGGCTGCCGGGGTTGGCGGGAGGGACATTTATCTACATGCCGGGTTGCACAGGGATGCAAATGCTGCTTTGGGTGGAGCTCGGTCCCCCAGGCAAGAAGCGAGGCAAGCCCCAGTCTCCGTTTTGGATAGAGAGTATTTTTCCAATCAGTCTCACATGCCTTTGGGATTACGCCCTCGTCCTCCCACCACTCGCCCAAGGCTGGAGCTAGAACAACTCAACAGACACTTAAATGCCATGGTCCCTGCCTCCAAAAGCACCCGGAGCTCAGGGATGCTTGGGCCGGGGCTGCCCCAGGGCCCTGCAGCTTCAGGAGCAACCCCGAAGGTGCTGGTCCTGCTCCGCCTGAATTGATGGAGGGAACCTTTCAAGGCTGTATCTGCTAGAGCACAATTAGGAGCTGAAATATTGCCAGAATTAATAGGAGAGCTCTCTCATCTCCTCAGG
Source organism: Coracias cyanogaster (assembly GCA_033124195.1). Taxonomy (NCBI): domain Eukaryota; kingdom Metazoa; phylum Chordata; class Aves; order Coraciiformes; family Coraciidae; genus Coracias; species Coracias cyanogaster. Next base: position 29,296 of record JAVSBS010026459.1, on the reverse strand, counting down.
AGCTAGAAAACCAGCACAGCCAGCACCCATCATTATTATTATTAATACTAATAATATAATACAGTCCAGAAATGGAACAGCCACAGACTAGGCAAAAGCATAATCCTTGCTCACCAGCCGAGGATGATGAACTAACCCCGTGCGAGCCAGGGAGATGGAAAACCAGAGCCTGAATCCTCCTGCTTGGTGAGCAGGAGCCCGTGTGAAGACCACAACATGCTATTGAGGACTTGCTGTGCCAGACCTGCAACTCTGCAGATCTCCATAAAAAAACCTCAAAGAAGCATAAAGAAGCAAGGGGCAAAACTCAGCCTGGAGCTGCAAAATAGCCAAGACATACTTGATGAGTAATGAATAGCCCACATCACGAACAGAGCCAGGGAGCTCAGCAGGGTTTGGGAGGCTCCAGGCAGAGATGGCCAAATGCCACGGTGGTGAGCAGCCCAAAACACCGAGTTATAAATAACTGAGCGGTATCTCTCACGTGGTCCAGATCAGCAACGGTGGGTACCTTGCAGAGATTTTCATCGACAAGGTAGTGGCTGATCATTGCAAGGCCCCTGATGCAGGAAGCTTGACCACTGTGGTGGTGGAAGAGCCACCGAGGAGATCCTGATCTGATACAGAGTGCCAAGGTGGACCTGACAGATGGCAAAGCTGTGCTCAGGGTCCTGCAAGGGGCCAATACGATGCGATGCAGGCAGGTGCTTTGTGCATCCATATTCCTTCCTCCTTGCCTTTCTCCATCCCTTGCTTCTCCTCGTTTTCGCATCCTGTCTCCTCTCCCTTCTGCCTCCTCCTACCCGTTTGCTTCCATCGAGCCTCTGACAACATAATAACTCACCAGAAGGAGAACACATGTTCCCAAATTAATTACATGCCACCATCCCCTGGCTCACTGTTGCAGCCATGTTCAGGTCTCTGGGATGCATTGCTAACAGCTTTCCCTGGCCCACCATGCCGTTAGAAAACCTGTGCTGAACTGGGAGCGAAGCACTGCTCTCTGCCATGGTGAAGCAAGCAACATAGGTGTTAGAATTGCTTTGGTAGACTTTTGGAGGACCACAACCCTAACAAAGCAGTCCCTGCCCCTGCTCTGAGCCATGTGCATCGTGCCAACCGGGCCAGCACCTGGCAGCGATGGCACCTCTGCCCATACCGACTCCCCGTGCCTCGGATCAAGGCAGCCTGGCCATCCAGGGCTGCAATATTTCCACCTCTAAAGCTCAAAGGAGCAACCTCAGCAACTGTCCTGTGATGGATTCAGTCTCTGGGGCCAGTCCCGAGGGGCTGCCCTGCCCGCTCCACGGCGTTTGCCGGGCACCGATCCGCCTAGCTGGGATCAGCTGGAGAAGGAGAATATTTTATGGAGATAATTTTATTAAAATGTTTACAACAATGCAGATATTGACATCTCACTTCAATCAATAGCACAATTTATTGTCCTTCAAGGTGAACATTAAGCCAAGCTCCCCATTAGTCAATATTTACCTCCAAGGTCTATAAATCTTTATACGGGCTTCAGCGGATGTTGACAGCAGCTGATTCCAGATAAGTAAAAGTAAGAGCGTGAAACATTGCTCCTTTTGGAGGTGAAATAGTAACTAGTTAATTACAGTCCCTACAGCGATTCTAAACTATCAATTTATGGCCCCTTCTGGCAATAAAAATTAACACCGCGCAGACTCCCGGCTCTGAGCGACACGCTAAAACTGAGAGTCGATCTAATGCGGTAGCGATGGCCATCCTCTAACGGTTTATAATAAATAAATAAAAGGCACAAAGGTAATAAGAGAGAACTGTCGGTCTCCAAGACCCGCTTTGCCTCTTCTCCGCTGTGATGGTGGATGGAAAAGCATGGGATGGGTGACTGAGTAGCACGGCACGAGCAGCTTGGCTCCTGGTTTGTGGGGAAGGACGCAAGGGAACAAATCGCCCCAAACCTGGGCTCTCGAAACCTCGGGGATGTGGGTGAAGAAGAGCAAAGGCTGCCTCTGGCACAGGCCCTGGCCAACAGTGGGAGAAGCAATTGCTTTGCCACTTATTCATCAGCATTACCTGCTCCTGACTGCTCAATTAACACATACAGAACAAAGTTCAGGCAGTTCACAAATCCCCTTTCCCTTTCCATCAGGTGAATGACACCGCTGAGGGTGGCTTCCCTGCCGCGCAACCCCTCTGTCCAACTCCCCGGTGCCGGCTGCACGCTCTGGAGGAGAAGGACTGGGGGTAATTAACCTGCTGGAAATCATCCAGAGCAATCATTAAAAAATGATTTTTTTTAAGATTACCCTATCGACCCAGGCAAACATGGCGTGCGCCTCTCACTAACATCACATCCCCCGTACCCCAGGCTCTAGCCCGTGTCCATCTGTGTCCACCCCGGAGAAGCCATCCCTTCAGCCATCACACCTACGTGACCAGAGTACAGCAGATATGGGGCAACAACCTCCCCTTCTTCATTTTCCACAAGCCTTCAGAATAAGGACCGCAACCCCTGAAGCTGGCACGTGGTGTATCAAAGACTGTGTCATACCTACATGGGGCCAAGTCTCTCTCTTTTTGAAGTTTCCTGACGACAAGGATAGAAATATCTCCCCTTAGATGTTTTCTTATGTTAACCAACATGTTTCCCTGGCCTGATGTCATGCAAAGCCCCAGGGGATGGAGCTTTTGCTGCTGGGCTTTCAACTCAGGTCTGCAGGAGCTGAGCTGCTGAGGTCTGAGGTCCCTCCTCATCCTCATGCTGCAGGAGCCTCTCCTCGTGCATGGGCATGCAGCACTGTGGCTTCTCTCTTCTCCTTTCAACTACTTTGGGCATAACGGGGAGCTCATGGAGGCTTTATACCTCAACATGCAATGCAGGACCCTTCCAGGCATTGATTTGGGCTGACATGAGCAGAAGTGACTCTCTGAAGGCCCCACCTCTGGCTGCCCATAAGCATGGGGATGGAACACGGGAATTTTGACAGGCACCCTCCGAATGTGACCGCCAACTAGGAGCCGTCATGAAGGCCATGGCTCTGCAGCCCACTGCCAAATCTCCTCAATTTGCTGCCGAGGAAGGTATTTTCTTCAACTTCTTGCACTGCTCAGGGCTAGATCTGAGACGGGACCTACTTTTGCGGCCACATCTGCTCGGTGATCCCACAGTCAGCCCTGAGACCTCACTTGGGGCTCTCACATCCTACAACAACCCAAATATTTAACTATTAAGTGGGTGCACGCAACACATCTCACTAGTCACTGCCATGTGCAAATTGCAGAGGCCTCTGGATGTCACCACACAGCCTGCTCCTTGTCACCCAGCCTACAACCTATATTCACCATCCACTCTAGGCAGCTCAAGCAAGGAAAGCTGAAACATAAGTGGGCTCACCCAGCACAACCACCATGCCCTGCATCTGGGGCCAGGCCTCCCTTGCGAAGCCATGCCGGGGACGCCTAATGTAGCCAAATCCATCCAGCCACCCATTATAGCACCATTGTGAAGAGTTTTTAGCTTAAAAGTCCTTGAAAGTTTCCCACAGTGACTCGTCAAACAAGATCTTTTTCACTTTTCTTCTCTTCTCCACTAACAATATTTATACTCATTTCTTTTATTGAAATCTATCTGCCGCCTGTTCTATTAAAGCCGCTTGAGTGGCAGCTCCTATTCTCCGGGAGCCTGCAGCCCATCTATTCTCCAGACAATGAGATACAAGCAGTCTATCTTCTATTGTGCTTCCCGGCCTTCGGCTCGCAAATCTTCCATCTCAAAAAGGCATGTCAGAGCCGATTCCATGCAAAAGATCGGGATCCCGGGCTGTGCGGGGCCTTCCCGGCGCCGGACAGGCTTGCCACCCTCCCTCCCTCTCAGGGTGAGGGTCTCCACAGAGACATTGCTGCGGTACCTTTGATCCCTTGGGGACACTTCTCCCTCATCCCTTGTGAGCCACGAGTTGTCCTTAAATGTGGTTCGGCGGCTGCTGCCGAGATATTTGCACGCCTCAGACAACTTATTTGTTAGCGGGAATAAAAGAGAGGCATTAAACCTTTTGTTTGTGAGAAGTAGTTCCTTGGGAAATAAAAGGATTATGGAAATTAATATTTAAAGAAACAAAACAAAACAACTCGGGGACCAACCACCCTTGAATGAGGCTTTAACTCAGGAGCAAATGAGTCGAATAAAGAATAAGCCCTTTTGTTTCGGCGTGAGGGAGAGCCAGGAGAGCTTGGAATCGGCTTGAAGCTCAGCAAGCTCAACCCTCCGCGGCCTCTCCCAGCCCCTGCCTCCTCCCGGGGTGCTGGTAGGGACCCCTGGCCCCAGGGAAAGGTCCTGACAGCACATGCCACCCCATTGGAGCAACTTAGCAATGACTGCAGGTCACAAAGTGCCTAAGAGGGATCAGATCTGTACCAAAGATGGGTGTAAGGCTCATTAGAGAGCTGCTTCTTAATGATGTCCATGCATTACGGCAAGCACGGAGCCGGACATCTTCCTCCTCGGCCTGCTCAGAGGGCAAGGTGGTGACCCTCGTGGTGGCACCAGGAGGGATGGATGCTCCTAAAAGTGAGGTTTGGCAAAGGTTTTGACCAGCACCAATGTGCTTCCCGTGCAGCTTTTCTGCCTCCTTGTAGGAAGGCGTGTGAAAGGCATGTGAAAACCAAATACCAAGGCTCTCATGGAGCCGAGAGACAACTCCCAGCAGCTCCATGCTCCTGCTTGAGCACTGATGATGCTCGCAGGGTGCCCGAGCTGCTCTTCCTCCCTTTGCTCTCTCCTGTGGCCTCCAGTCAGACCCTACCAAGCCACCCAACAAGACGTCCTCTCTCCTTCCTTTCCTCATTCCTTCTTCCTCCCCGCGATTTTGTGCTGGCAAGGTGAGAGAGGACAGTGTCGCCAGAATGAAAGATTCTCCTGCGTGCCCTCTCCCAGCAGCGGCCCTAATTCATTTTTCATGGCCCCTTGCAGTGACAAAAGCCGCTGCTTCTCTCTTGTAAGCGTGCGCCATGCAATAAGTCAAAGCTGATGTGCATTTTCCCCCTGGGTGCCGAAGCTGTGCTTTTGATTTAATTTGTCCTGTTGTTTGGCTCTCAGCCTTTGCCGGTGAGTTCCTTTGGAGAGGCGGCAAGGTATGGAGGGGCTGCCTGACAGATGGGGTACAGTGGGTAGTGTTTAAATAATTTGCTGCAATGATACCAAGATGCTGGAAAGTGACAGATGCTGCTGGAGAAAATCGCTCAGACACACACACGCATCCTGTTTGTGGGAGCACTGCTCCTCACTTAAATCCCGTCACAACTTGGCTTTCCTGGAGCCCATCTCATTCCTGGCAGCTTTCTGGCCGTCTCAAGGAGGAGCTGTGGGGCACGAGGCTCAGCGAGGAAGATAATGCCAGGAAATGAGGTGCTCCTGCCTGCTATTTGCAGGAGCCTTGCAAAGCACCTGAAAAAATGTCATGCAGTTGGGAGATCTGGAACACCTCCCATCATGGCTGGATTATCTGGAAGATGTCTCATCACAGCTGGATTATCTGGAAGATGTCCCATCACAGCTGGAAGATCCAGAAGCTCTCCCATCAAGGCTGAAAGATCCAGAAGATCTCCCATCAAGGCTGAAAGATCTGCCGCATGCCTTCCCAAGCACGCTCCCCTGCGTTGGACCAATGTTGCTCTACAAGCAACAGCGTCCCCGTCCCCTGCCAACCTCAAAGCATCCTGCTTGCCTCCGGATTTGTCTGAACACGGGCTGCTGGCAGCCGGGACTGCAGGGTCCCTCTGGCTGCAAATTTAAACCCAAAGGCTTTCTCCGTAGGACAAGCTCTTAAGAAGCAGTCGCAATCCAAAGCGTTAAATGGCTGTAACCTCAGTTAAGCTGCATTTCAGACGCATTAAGAAAATATCCCTAGGATGGGAAGCAAGTGGCATAATGGCATTAGAGTGAAAAAAATAAGCATCAAGTGCCGGCTAAATCCATCCCCGGCGCTGGCAAGAAGTCACGGGGAGCTGGGAAACTTTCCCTTTTCCCTGAGTATCCCTGCACACGGCTCCTGGCAAGCCTGGACTCCCTCACTGCCATGGCTTCCTGTGAACGGGGGAGATTTCCCTTCCCCCGTGACCCCCTGACCGCTCCTCACCGCCCCGGAGCCGTCCGAGTCATGGCGGGGTGAAGCTCGCTGTCGCCCCTCCATCATCTTTAGCCCGTCTTTATTTTTTCAGACACGCTATTTTCCAGCCCAGTGGCCTTGCTCTGTCCCTCGTGTTTTATGGCACTGATGTCTCCATTTCTGGAGGATCATTCGCAATAGTGCGGCTTATTGAGAGAGGCCCAGAAAATGCTCGGGTGGTGAGATGGATGGGGCTGGGCACGGCTCGGGGGCACGGGGGGTCGGTGAGGATGCCGTGAGCCTGGGGAGGGGAGATGGGGATGATGAGCTGTGCAAGGAATTGAAAGGATAGGTGATGCTGGCCTTGGGACACTGAGAGGGACTGGGAACAGGGAGACCAGGCTGAATCATATTGCTTGAGCCCATCATTGCCTCTCCAGGCCTCCTGAGAAGGGATCTGCTCTGTCACAGGTGCTGGGAGGGCAGTGAGAGGCATTGTTCTGCTGGGGAAAAACCATTTTAAACAACAGCCGTGTATCACAGGAAGGGGAAAAACCCATGGGCTACAGCATTGCTCTGGCTTTAAGTTATACTGTAGGAGGATAAAAATAAAAGAGAGGAAGACAGAGAGAGAGAGACCAGGAGGAAAAAGAATTGCCATTGTTTTACCAAGCAGATGGGAAAGTTCAGGGGATCAGAAAAAGACTATTATTATCTTGACTCAACCATGAGAAGATGGGAAAGAAAGAGGCATTTTTTTCCCCTGCAGAGAGGAATGCTGTGGCTGAAGTCATGTCAGTGAAGAGTCGGAAGGAAATTGTGCCATCAGCTCTGGCCAGCACCTGAGTTATCCCCACAGCCTGGGCACATCACTGGGATTTGGCTTTTTATCCCATTTTTCCCCGGCATCATGCACTGCTATTGCAAGGAAAGGACAGCGGGCAGGGGAGGGGGGACTGGAGTCTGCATCCCTTGCCACCCCCAGCTGCCGCACCGTGCCAGCTGTGCTGCCAGATGTGCCCACTGCGGGCACCCCTCCATGGTACCGTCAGCCCCAGCTGCCCGCCCAGCCTCCTGGCAAGTCTCCTGCCTGGCCTCCTCCTCCCCAAACTCCTGCTGCCCTGCCCCACGGTGACCCTTCAATTAAAGAATACACTAAATACACAACAAATCTGCCAACTTTTTCTGCTGGCCACATAACGACGAGGCCAACATGGGGGTTTTTTTCCCCCCAATTCATGTGACAAGCCCTTTTCCTGCATGTGCAATGGTGCCTGTGACTCCAGGACTATTCGCTGCTGTTCTGTAGCTTGGTACAGGGAAGCCGAGCAGCTCCAGCTCGTGAGCACATTCCAACTCCTTGTCCATATTACCGCAGCAGAGTTTCTCAGCCTCACCACAGACAAGGAAACTCTCTCCCTACCCATGTTCAGGCTAAGGGAAGAGCATAGCCCCAGAGGCCACGGCACTGGCCAAGCACAGACACCAACAACAGATTTACAAACCAGAGCAGACACTAGTGCAACATCTCCAACCCTGGAGCTGTTCAAGGCCAGGTTTGATGGGGCTTTGAAACAACCTGGTCTAGTGGGAGGTGTCCCTGCCATGGCAAGGGGGTTGGAACTGGATGATCTTTGAGGTCCCTTCCAACCCAAACCTTTCTATGATCTTTCCTGCAAAGTATCAAGGTCATGGGATAAGGAAACGAGAAGGGGGAGCACAGGTCTGCTCCGTTGGAGCACCCTTAACACACCACATCCCTCATGAAGCCAGTCACTTTGGCACTCTCCAACCTCTCTCCCTTTTCCTCCACCATATTTTGCATGGCTTCTTTCTCTCCTCCTCCTTTCCCTCTTCCCCTCTCCACCATGTGGCCCTTTGCTTGGTTCCCAGCCCTCGCCTTGTCACTTTGCCTTCCCCACACCCGCATCTCTCCCATG
>JAVSBS010026459.1:0-21167 GCA_033124195.1 Coracias cyanogaster | reverse complement strand
CCACCATGTGGCCCTTTGCTTGGTTCCCAGCCCTCGCCTTGTCACTTTGCCTTCCCCACACCCGCATCTCTCCCATGCCCCCCGGACGCGGAGAGGGGCTGGCAACCTGCCCTGCCTAATCCTGCGGCTACCGATTCCTCGGGCACTTAATATTCACGACAGAGAGAAACATTTCACGGCGAATTGGACGCACATTCAACTGGAAATGGGAATTTTATGACTCTTCTCACTCTGTGCCGCAGATTACACCAGCTGAGAAAACATGGAAGCAAATGAACAACCTCTGAACTGTAAAGTATATTAATAATGAAATCACAGCCCGGGAAATGAAGGCTTTATTCTGTTTATATTCTGCTCCATTAATAGAGAGCGCTCACACTAGCTCCACCCCATTAGCTGGCAATCTGCGCCGAGGAAGAGCGTAAGGACGGCAGAGGAACAGCAGCAGGGGGCAAAAACATCCGTCCCACCTGCGGCAAGATTCCTGAGGGCAGGAATTTGGCTTAAAACATTCCCTCGTGCTAACGGACAGTGTGGGTGGGCAAACACGGGGATGTCTTTAGCCTCAGTGCCCTGTCCCATGCAAGTTTGCCAAGCAGAGCCAATGTTACAAGGGAAAGAAGGGAGCAAATGGTGATGCCAGGAAAAAGAAAGGCACACATTTTGGGGAAAATCAGCTCCAACACCACCAGAAGCTCCTCAGCAATGTGCTGGCACCAGGAAAACCATCCGCACTCAGCATTGCACTTCCTTCCCATGCTACTCCTTCCCATTGCCTACTTGCTGGGATTGAAGCATCTCCACCACCTCTCTGAGCATCCTCCTCATCCCTCCAGGGATGGAGGTATTCAACTGGTGCACCCGCAACCCCAAGACCACACTGACGGCTGCAGGAGAGCGGTGGCAGCCCGAGATGGGCTAGCAAGGCTTGGGCAAACCAATATTTCAGTGCTATTGCCCCACATCCAGCCCTGCGCTCGGCTTGTAGACCTGGGCCACATGTGAGGCAGCCCAGCCAGGCTCTCTCCTCCCCAAAAACAACTGTGGTGGCTTATGCAAAGCACATCACGGGAGCAAAAACGAGCCGGAGCCGAGTTTTCTATAGCTGAAGCGACCTGGTGTTGACAGAATGGGGACGCGTTTCCACAGCTCAGATTTTTATAATAATACCTCGGGGGAGTCGCTGGCAAAGTTTGGCCCAAATATAATTAGTTTGCACAGCTATTAGGGGCTGATAAAAGGTTTTAATTTGTGTGGAGATCTCTGGAATCTCAGACACTCCCGTCCCTTGCTCTTCCCCACGCCAGCCGAATGAAAGGCGAGTCCCAGGCAGGGAGCGAGCCGCCGACACAAAGCCACGCATTTGCCAGGGAAGGAGGGAGCCGCGCTCAACGCTGAAGAAGAGACAGAAAATCCCACGAGCCGACACCGGCGGCGTGTTGGGTTTTGTCTGCCTCATCCCGCCACGGCAAAAAAATAACTAATATATCCCCTCCTTCCAGCGGTTCGCTGAGGTGCTGCTGGGGATGGAGAAAGGATGCTGGGGATGGAGAAAGGACGCTGGGGATGGAGAAAGGATGCCGGTGGTGTGAAAATCATCATCTCCACACAAAGCTGAGGCACGGGATGTTGGGTGAGGATGTTATCCTGAGCGATGGGAGTGACTAGAAAATTTCCCACTGCCCTAACCTGGTCCTGCTGCCGCTTTGTGCGCACAGGGCTGACGAGATTGTCATGCAAATGGGTCGGCTCAGGAGCAAGAAAAATAAATCTCAATATTCTTCTTCTTACGGCTTTGTACAGAGTGCCAGCTCCCTCGTGCTGGGCATGACGGCAGCACAGATCGGGGCATTTTGCACCACCACGGAGGGTCTCACCTTTGTGGGAAATGTAGCCAGCAACTAACAGGATCAGCTGAAGGATAAAACTCGGGGGTGTGGGCAGAGCTGCCTGCTTTGGCCCCCCGGTATGGCAGCACCACCTCCCCACCCGCTTCCCCAGGCTGCGATAAGGAGCCCAGCACGCTCTGCCACTGGCAAGGAGGGAAAGCGCGACACTGCAAAGCTATGTTTAGGGAATACACTGAAGCCAAGAGGGTGTTTTTTCTGCCTTTTCTAAAGGGAAAGACATTGCCTCATTTGTAGCTGGTAGGGGTCTTGTTATTTTTGTAGCGAGATGCATATTTTAAAGGTGGGTATGCCAAATATGCAAGTAAATCAGCTCAGAGAGTTCATTTCCACCATGCGGGGAATCAAAAATATTACTTTTATATATATATGCACATACAAGTACATAATCTCCCATCGCTTCAAAAGAGCAGGAGGAACCAAGCCGCATCAGTAGAAGGGAAATGCTACATGGAGCTACCCGCAGCCAAGCGCCGAGCACGTAGCACGCTAACCATGCTTTGAGTTGAGGAAAGCTAACCCTGGAGCCCATGATGTGATGTCACCAGATCCTGGCTCCTGCTGGGCCGGATCCTGCTCCCATGGGAGCCGATGGGGAGGCTGCCGGCACTCAAGGGGCTAAAGATTCACCCTGCCCCACTGCTGGTCACAGCGTGTGTCCACACGCTTTGTGCATGACGCACAAGCTTCTCCTTCACCATGACCACACACAAAACTACCGTCCATCTCCAAGTCCTACTTCTCCAAGAGCATTACAACCAATCTTTTTCCACCCCTACGTGATGCAAACAGAGCCAGGCCACCAGTGACCCTTCTACCAGCCGAGCTGTCCGGTGTGCGCTGATTAAGCGCGGATCAAAACCGGTGGCAGATTTACAGGTTAACAATGATTTAGTGGAGTGCACCGCAGCCAAATTAATGCCGGCTATAATGTAGTTTACCTCATTAAACAATGCACACCAAGATCCTGTCTGTTGTAAAACAATTGGTCTCTGAAGCCTAGTGTTCATCTTCCAGGGTTGCTGGGAGATAATAAATGGGTAATATTCCGGCGATAATGGTAATGGAGTCACGGCTCAGAGCTAATATTATGGCAAAGCAGTAATTATTTCAACAGTAAACAAGGGGACGGTTGAGCTGCCGACAGGATTGGAGCTGGTTGAAATGCTTCAGTTAATTTAGCTGGAGCCCAGGCCTGCAACTGCCTCTTGGAAGGAGGAGGTGGTGCTCGGCCACCCCATCAGTTGGAGGAGTCTTTGTGAGACACTTGGCTGCCATGAGACTGGAGGGATACACCCAACTAGGTGAGGTGGGACATCGTGTACAGCATGGTGGCCAAGCCAACCCAAAGCTACGGCCCAATGCTGCCTCTGGGCTCCATCACACAGCTATGGTAGGACAACTCAGCAACCACTTGTGTTGGCTCATGCAACATCTCAAAAGGAGTCAAGAGACGGTGCAGAAGGACAAGAGCCAGGATGAACACAGAAGCAGCCTTACACAAACCATCTGCTCTCCCTGAGAGATATTTCTCTGTTAAAAGGACCAGCAGAGAGCTCGGCTTTCTGGTCTCAGGTTAATTAGGTGACTTGAGGCAGAGTTAAAACCAGCGACCTCGTGGGACACTGAGCTCATCACCGTGAGGGACAAGGCTGCACAGAGACAGGCAGAGAGTTCCCCACCCAAGTGGATCTCCCTTCTCTCCATGCCTCCCAGCTGGGCTCCAAATCTGATGTCTGACCTACAAATATCCCCTGCCTCCTGTCCAGAGAGAAACCTGGGAAGATGTGGACAGCAAGCCATGTACTTAATGGGCAAACCTCTGAGAGGGGAGGACATGTCCATTGTCCATGGACAAGCAACTTTTCAAGATGGATTTTTTTTTGCAGTCGCTAAAGCCCTGCCAAGAGCCAGAGAGAATCAATATATCCAAATATACCAGACTTCTCCCAGAGTCCCTTTGCTGGTTTGCTGCTGATGTATAGACAGATGATCTCATGAGACCTCTGCCACATTAGGCCACCGTGTCTCATCTATCTTAAGTGCATATATGAGCTGTGATTACTACCACGTCTGAGCACCTCACGTCCTGAATGTATTTATCCTCCTGTTGGTCCTGCGAGGCAAGGAACTGCTGTTGTACCTCTTCCGGGGAGGACGCAGAGGGCCACGGAGGTTAAACGGACCGATTGTGGAGGATATCCGGGACGTGGTGACGTGGGGATCCTCTGACCATCTCCCCTGTCTCGTGTCTCTCTGCCTTATGAAGTCCGAGGCAGAACCTACCCTGCAAATCATGCTTAGGCTCAGCTCGGGGCTCCTACTCCACATGGGATCTGGCTTTCAGCACCCAGCCTAATCCTGAGATTAATGAGAGATTCCTGCTATAAAGACATCTTGATCAGGCCTCTTACGAGTAAATACACAATCAAGCCAAACCGTAATGTTTTCTTACCCTGGCAGGTGCTGTCTTAAGCCTTACACCAGAATGCATCATACTACAGTGATCATCAAAAAACAATTAGACAAAACCATGGCAGAAAGGTCCATCAAGGGTCGTTAAGGATAACGACTTGGATACATCCCCTGGCTGAGGATGTCTGCAAGGCCAAGGCCAAGACAGATGAGCCAGCGGAGGTATCTGCATGCGCATACTTAGATTTTACACCCTTTCGTCATGTCCCTGGCCCCATCACGGCAGGTTAACCGCGCTCCAACACACAGAACCCTCGTTATCATTACGGCGAAGCCGTGCCTGCTCCTCCTGGGACAGAGACTGCCCAACCCTTGTCCCTTCTGGGAGAGCCCTCGCTCCAGTTCTTCAGCACATTTCCTGAGATTAACGGGCGGCATGACGAGTCTCGTGTCTGCAGCGTGGATAAATATCCCCCAGTTCGCTCCACGCTCTCTGGCTTCACTCTGCGCCTGGCAGCTCGGGACCCTGCGCTTTTTCCAAGATAAGAAATCCCAGCCTTCATCCACCAAGAGAAGAAAATCGGCCTGACAACATGGCAATTGCCATGACAACATTGGAGTTACCCCCCAAAATAAATAAAAAGGCCAGTAGCTATGGAAACACCTGAATGACCAAAACCAGACTATTAACTAGAAGACCTCTCCGCAGTTAACAGATGGCATTGGCACCGTGAGGCTGGGGACCTTAACACATCCAAAGCCTTGGAAACAAATAGATGCTTGGCACCCACGGGTGCAAACACCAATGTTCATGGGCATGTACTACACACTGTCTTGCAGACTCCAGAGTCCAAGTCCTCTGCACAACCTACATCTCCTCTGGAAAGATGCTGCTGCCTTCCTGCTGGATGTTACATCCAGACCACAGCTATCTACACCCTTCTCTCCCTCTTTGCCCTCCTCCCTCCCTACACCCTGCAGAGGAGCAATGGCCTAATGGTCTTGGCACTATAGGGATGCTAAGAGGGGATGGAGCCACCCCATCGCATGCCAGAGCTTGGCTTCCTGGTCCGGTTTCAGTAAGCTGTGTTTTGAAGTCCTGCTGCCAGCTGGAGCATCCAAGCCCAGGGCAGAGCCCCAAAGCAGTTAAGTCTCCTCAGCTGAGGCATCAGCAGCTGTGACTTCACCAGCTCCCCTCTTGTTCCACCTCAACCTCTTCAGCTGCGTTACCAGGAGTTGCCGTGGGTTAGCACAGCGTTACTGGGGGAAGAAAGAAAAAGGGACAGAGAGGGCTGAGGCAGAGGGACAGAGGATGCAGCACACCTCGGTTGCATGGATCAAGGGTTCACAAAACCCCTCTCCGGTGCCGGCATACTGTTTTTACTCATGGTGGGAGGGTGAGGATGGGCACAGGTGAGGCCAAAATTTGTGTGATGCGCTACCAGAAAACCCTTGTGCTCAGGTTCACTCAGCTCTTGAGTTATACAGCAAAAATGCTCTCCTCCTCCCGGCTGCAGGGAGCTCTGCCAGCCCCCAAACCAAACAGAGCCTCAAAAACAGGCTTAACGGTTCCCATAACATGGCAACAACTGCAGATGTGAAAATTGAGCAGAGCTTACCAGACCAAGCCACTAAACACATATTGCACTGGACCAGAGCAATGCACGGGAGAGAAAATATCCAATCGGTCAAGGAAGCTGGAGTGGCTGGAAAAGGGTCTCAAGGGAGATCGGTCACTGAAGAACTGGGCTGCCCTCCGCATAAACCCTCTGAGGGACCAGACCACAAGCTCTCCCCACGAGCAAACACTCTTATTTGCTCCATTTCCCACCAAGAGCTGCACAGCAGGCTTACAGCTGCCAAGAAAATAATAAGGCCTGTGAAGTGCCTTCGCACGGAGAAGCTCTTGCAGCGTGGGGACCGGCTCCTTCAGCTACCGCTCTGTCCGTGCCTGGCACAGCCAGCACTATCAAAGCCTCTCCCCAGCGACGCTGGTGAGAGCTGCTTACCCATCCGCTATGTAAACCCTTACATTATGCACCAGCTCTCCCTTAACCAATTCTCTCCGGTCCCTTTTCTCTACCACTCCAAGCGAGATGGAACAGGAGGCAGCTTGCTCGAGCCCCCGCCAGGGATAAGCGGCGAGGCAGAGCTGCAACCAAGAACGGGGCTGGCGGCTACTTTTGGGTCCACGCTTGCTCCTGGCTCTCCAAATTAGAGTATATCCTACCAGGGAAAGGGTTATCATCGCGGCATCTGCTATAGCACCTCTCTGCACCTGTCCTGGCTCTTATTTCAGTCCCCACGCTTCCAATCTTCAGCTCTCCTATGTGCACTGAATGCAAAATGAAGTAGAGGTCCCCCTTGGTGGCTTGGCAGACCCGGGGGAGTAACAGAGGAGCTGCCTATGGAGACGGGCGGCCATCGAAGTTGTCTCAGGCCACCTCTGGGTTCAGCACCCTCCATTAGCAGGAGGCCAGACTCAAGTAAACCTCTGTGATCATTTTTTCCCTTTGCGTTTTGAAAGCAGAATGCCTAATCATGGCCAAAATCAGGTAAGAGCTGCTGCTGCAAATTACACGGCGCCACAGGTAATTTCTGATTAGCTCACTCTTCCTCTCCTGGTGCATCCTCAGTTTCCATAGCAGCTAAGTCCTAAGTAAAATGGAAACATCTGGTTCAAGCGCAGGTAAAGATTCCCTGGGGAAAGAAACCTGCTGGATGGCAGCAAACACAGAAAATAGCCCTTGTGAAAGGCAGAGGCATGGGTGTACGCCGGGAGCCTGGTTAGGAGAGGATGGATGGCGTGCAGGAGAAGGCAGAGAGGGCTGGGAGTGGGAGAGGAAGGGTCTGGGGGAGCAGGAGGGGACATGGGGAAAACAGGATGAAAAACCAGCAGCGAGGAGGTAGAGCGAGACAAAACCACCTTGTCAGGGTGGACGAGGGGAAGAGGAGAAAGAATAAAAGGCTTCAAGGTGGGAGCACACGGACTGCCTCAACCGTAAGGGGCATTTGATGGTGACACATACAGTGATGGCAACTTGAACACCGTGCTTGGGGATGGAGCACATGGATCTGTGCCTTGAGTTTCATCATTCACCCATACCCAGACCCTGACTGCAGGCCATCATCTCAGAGGCCTGACCACCTAAGGTGGATAAGTCAACACGTGCACTGGGAAAGAGTGGTTTTTAGAGAGGCTCCTGTCAAGGGAAGGGGCTGAGATGCCACCAACTCGGCTCGCACTCTGTCTGGGCTATGAAGAGCAATGGATCTGGCCCAGCAGTTTGCTATAGCGCAGACAAATAGCAAAAAAAAAAACCCAAATCAATGGAGCTGCTCTGAGACACCGCAGCCATCTTCAGGCAGCTGCACAGAGAGAGCAGGCACGGCACCATCCATCACTGCCCACCTCTGGGTCTTCTCCTTCAGCTACTGGACAGCCTGGCCGGGGCATCCCTGAGGAGAACTTGTTGTCTGGGACAACAGCCCATGTTGGTAAAACCTCCAGGGAACAATGACTGAGGTTGAATTGAAGCACTTAGATGGGATTAGAGGCTCAGAGCCAAGCGCTGCCCCTTGCCCAGATGGCTCATGCCACCTAAAGCCCCTAGATCTCACCCCCTCCTGACCAGCGAGAACCTCACAGACACGGGGGAATAGCAGGGCAGCAGAACCCAAAGCAAATGCCAAAAAGCAGCTGGGAAATGGTTTAGAAATAATACGCTCCCGAACGGGCACGTACGGGAATTTGTTTCCCAACAGTCACACCCACACAGTTCTGCTCGGGTTTTGCTAACCAATTAACAAGGCCACCAATTAATGCTTCCTGGGTTTTTCTGCTCATTTGCACTATTTACAGTCCTCCTTTGAAGCGACGCGTGAGAATTCCCCAAAAACTTTTCAAAATAGGGCTGGACAAGCACATTCAATCCCTACACACAACAAGCTCCACCTGGTACTCCCTGCCAGTCCTGCACATGAGCAAAACCATAAGCTCCTGTCCCAGACCACCAAGGTGGATGTTTCTCCACCACGGTCATCAAATAACATCCTTTCAGGGCACACCACCTTCTCTTTGCAACCAAAATGCCACATGGCCCAGCCAACGACAGGTGCCCAGCTGCTCACAAATGGCTCTGGCCCCTGCCCGGAATATTTCTGGTAACATTTGGCTCTTACCTTTGGGCGAGATGTGTCTCCAGGTGATTGTTGGGTCTGGCCTGCCCGTGGCTATGCAGGTGAGGCTGACGTTGCCACCCTCGTTGATGGAGATGTCAGAAGAGATCTCGGTGATTTTTGGAGACACTGCAATGACACAAAGAGGGAAATGAAAATGCAGCCGGTTCTCCTCCAACTCAAATATCAAAATGTGGGTGAAGGAGGCTGAATTTCCTTCCTCTCTCCACCTCAACGAGCTATGCAGTAGTCCATCGGTCCCATCTGACTTGATGGGAACACAAAGGGGAAAGCAGGGGCAGAGAAGATAGGGTTGAGAGGGAAGAAATTGTAGCCTGAGGGAATTCAGTCATTTTAGAGAGGCTTGAGACAGCTCCATCTCAGCATCTCAGTGGTGTGTGAGACAGTGCTTCTTCTCCACCCCACTTCCAGTACTCATCCTGTCCTCCCAGCCACAATGAACCCTTTCCAGCAGAGCTGCATCCTACTGAGAAAACACCATCCACTCCCTCAAAGCTCCCTCAAAGGCAGCAGTTGCTCCTGGTGCAACAAAAGCATGCAAAGCATGCACGTAGAATCATATAATTTGAGGCTGGAAGGGACCTCAAGGGGCTTCTGGTCCAAATTTTCCTGGCAAAAGCATGGTCTAGATAAGATGGCCTAGCACCCTGTCCAGCCTGTCCATGACTTGCAGCCCTTTCTGCAGCCGTGTAGTTGCTCTGTCATGCCCTTGCAGCCAGAAAAGCATCAAGAGAATCTGAGCATGAAGACGACAAGTCTCCCGAGGAGCCTCCAAGGTCTACCATCGGCCAATTCAATCGGGATGAAAACCATCCCACTGCACTGGCACTGCCACCGCGAACATGCAGGAGCAGATCCGAGAGATGGGGCCCAGCACCAAAAAGAAGACACACATACAGGGTGGGGGGTGATGAGAAGGGGGCGGAGAAGGAGGGAAGGGGTGAGGAGCAAGTGGGGAGGGCTTGGCCCCTGCTGCTGCATAAGCAGAGGATGCGACGTGGCTGCCAGGGAGGGCTGCAGATTCTACGAGCTCCACAAGAAAAACGATCAGCTGCTGTTATCAGCCTGCACCTGCAGAACATAATAAAGACCATCACCTTCCTCGGTTTATTTTTTTCCAGGCCATTCTCCAGAGCCGAGCAGCGGATTGGCACCCTGCTGCGGTGCTTTGCGGGAGAGTCACAAATCACTTGCCAAGCGTCCTGCTCCTTCCACCCACCCCTGGCGAGCCCCATTCATCCACCCGCTTGAAGCTGCAGCCCAGAGCATCGCAATGCCCCTATTCCAGACTTTGGAGCCCGCTCCTGAGCGCTCCTTCCCTTCCTCTCCCACCTCCCGGCACCTTCCCGGGACTGCGCCGAGCCGGAATGACTGCAATGGCCTTGCACACATTGCCTCTGCTGTGCAGGTAAGTAATTTATTGATCCGTAAAGCACTCCGAGACGCTCTGGAAGGGATTATGTCATGCCAGTGCTGTGCAATAAAATAAAAAATGATGGATTTTTTGTGAACATGAGGGTGATTTAGGATTTGTAGTTGGAAGTGTAGTTAAAGTACATTTTAAGTGGAAATCAAGGTGGGTAATGAATTATTCTCTGTTTTGAAGGGCTTCTGGGAGTTCATTTTTTTGCTGCTCTGGGCACAACGGCTAATCTGCTAATCATGCACTGGAGGACAACTATGGATCAGATGCTCCCAGAACAGCAGGGGCTCTGGGGCAGGACAGTGGAGTGCATGAAGATGACACCAAAAGAAATATTAATATGCATCAGTGTCATTAAGCCCAGTGTAAAGGGACAGCACAGGCCCCCTGGGACCACCCGCCTGCAGCTGGGAGATGCTCTGTCAATATCCAGGTAGTCCATTGAGGAGACGCAATTAATTACACTGGCACTGTGATTGCCCTGCTCTGTTCATGGCGAGGCTGGGATCGCAAAACCCATGGGTGCTTTAAAAAGACCCACCTTGCAGCCTGGACAACAAAAATAGGCCAAAGAACTACTACTGTTGCCATTGGAGAGGTGGAAAGAGGCAAGCGGAGACGCAGTGAATTGCCCACCATCATAGAATTGTTCAGGTTGGAAAAGACCTTTAGGATCATCAAGTCCAACCATTAAGTCCATCACCTGGGAAGAAGCAATAGCATCCAGCTGTAAGTCCTGCCAAACCCAGAGCAGTATCCATCATCTTCGACGCGATGCTTGCTACATCGCAGAGGAACCTTTCCGATGTTTTTACTGAATCCACATTGACCCAATTCAGCTTGTTTTGCAGAGCTCACTTCAAAACAACAACAAAAAATCAAGTCTGACTTTGCACCGCGACTCTGGTACCGCACGCATGGATCTGCACCCGCCCAAGCAAAAATCTGCAACCAAATCAACTGACCAGATTCTACAACATAATTAAAACAAACTAAACTTGGATTTCCCAAAACACGAGTGTTACATCCTCCCCCTCAGCAATACAGCAGAAGATTTAAATTTTGCCCGGATCGGGCAGAGGAGAAGAGATGAGATGATTGCGTTGCTTGGCCGGGTAAGGGGAGACTTGGCAACTCTTTCCAACAAGTGCAAAATCCCGGCGTGCCCCGGTGAGCTTGGGATGCGCTTGGGGAGAGGCAATTTACCACAGCCCACCGGGAACGAGATGAGGTTGCTGGGAAGTAAACCAGAGCGACGCCAGCGAAGTCGTTAGCTAACCCTTCAATTAAACGTGCAGTGGTAGGATTTAACACGACAGTTATTGTATGCTAATTAAACGTTTGAATAATTAACCACGCGAACTATGTGAAATGCCTTTCTGGAGACTAAGCAGATACGTCATAAGGTTTTTACCACACTAGGGAGGGAAACCTTAATAAATAAGTGATTGCAAGTATATATTTAATATTACTTAACGGTCACCGATGCCCTGGTTCCCTCTGCATCAAAACACCTCTGCCATCCATTGGCATTGCTGCAGCAACGGAGCAGAGGAGAAATTTCTTATGCCGAACGTGGGACGCAGATGGAGCTGTGCCCCTATGGGAATGAATAAATAAATAAAGCTAAATAAATGCAAGCTTCCCAGGCGGGAACCCTCTCCTTGCGGGCAGTCCTTTTGTGTTCAGCATCTCTCTCGCTCAGAAGTGATTAAACATGGCAGTGTTGGCCAAGCTGCTCCAGTGACACGGCGCAGATTTCCCCAGAGGCGGGCTGGTGTTTTATTGATCTGACGAATTCTTTTTTTCCCCCTATCCTTGCCACGCTGATGGGGAAGGTCTCTGGGCTGTTCAGCCTCCACAGGTGCCTGGTCTGTGCCCCCGGTTTGCCCGGACTCAGCGCCTGCTCGCACACGTGGAGTCCCCGGGACAGAAAGCAGCTTGCTTAAATATTTAACCAAACCATATGGCGCGTTACACGTTCGAGGGTGTTCAGTCAGGTGATATATGTCTTTACGGATCCAAGCATATGCGCTTGCCTACACAGATACATTCCCTGGCACACAGACACCCTCCTGCCACTGGCACAGACTACATCCCCGCTACTGTTTCACCTCCAAACACCCGTCCCAGAGCCAGCCCAGATGCAGAAGCTCACGCCCAACGCACGTACCTCTCGGCCCTGCCATCTCCTATCATCGTTACTGCCCCATCCATCTTCCTCACAAGCAATGACCATGCTGCTGGCCTGGGAGTCCCTCTCCCCAAAACCATGTCCCCATCGTTGTGTCCTGACACACCCTTTGGTGCATTCAGGCTCCCCTTGTACCCCAAACTTCAGCCACACATCAAGCAAGAGCATTAGGGGAGTGTGAACTTGTAGCAACCTCTCCACACGGGGAAGGAGATGAGGTTCATCAAGCTGGGTGCCTTCAAATCTTTGCCTTTTTTTTGCCTTAAGCACCTCCTTTCTACCCAGTTTTGGGAGTGGAGCAAGGAGCGCAGAAATACACGTGAGATCTTTCCAGACGGGCAAATCCCTTCCCGTGCAGAGCAGGTGCTTGCCCCAGCAGCAGCCTGCAAGCCAGCGGGCTCTCCCGGTAAGCCTGGCAGCGCCTTGCTTCCCCCGCACATAAAACATGCAAACCTCCATCTTCCAGCATGAGCAACATCTGCTCCAGATCAAAGGAAACAACAAAGAACAACTATAAAAGTGTCTCGAAGAAAGAAAAAGAGGGAGATTCAGGCTCGCGTTCTGCAGGCGATCTGTGATGCGCGCTGGCAGCTTCCTGAACATCAGGCTGCTGCTGCTCCTGCTCTTAATAACAGCCTCTTACTGCTGTCACCCACAGACCTCCCTGTGTTCTACAGAGCTCTGCTCCCATGGTTCCTGCCTCTCTGACTTAGTGAGGGGAGCCCCGGGTGCCCCAGCCCTGCTCATGGTGATGCCACGAATCCGATCGAGCCCACGCTCTTGGGCCAGCAACAAAGGGATCCACCAAAACCATCCGGGACCAGGTGCAATTGCCCCGACATTGGGCTCTCCATCCAACCTCTCCAGGTTGTAACCAGAGCAGATCCCTCTCCTCCGGCAGCAGCCGCCAGGTAGGGAGAAGGCACCGTGCTCCAGCTGCCGCAGCGCCAGGCACCTCCATTGTGCCTTCCCCCTCTTCTGCATTCTAAATCTTTCTACCTTTTTAAGGAAGGCAGAGAGCACATTGAGAGACCTGCGCCTTCCATTACAGGTGGATTATAATGGGCTTTCAAATCAGTTTGTGCCGCTCTAACACAACCATAATTAAGGGAGAGTTTTATCCTTCTGTCGTATCAACAGAGCTCAGGAGCCGTATTGAAGAAGTCCACGGGGTGCGAGGAAGGGCAAACATGGTCTTAGAGCCTGCTTCCAGCTACGCTGCTTGGTCATGTAGGCTTGTATAGACACCTCTCACAATTAAAGGAGCCGATTCTGCCCCCTGGGTTTGCACCTTCACCCCCTCCCTGCCGGTGTGCTGCGTTCGGCTGGGTTCTGCCAAAGGACCGACCTCCCCTCTGCAAAAACTGGGCAGCAGCCGAAGACGTCAAGAAAGCAGCCTGGAAATGAAGAGAACCTACGTAACCGCCTCAATAAGCAATTAATAAATAACTAATGACAATTGCTCCTTTTAAAGCAAGGCGTAATGAGATGTGTCATACACACCGAGATGCTTCTAAATGATTTCCCAAGCAGGGAGCGGCTCCCGGTGCAGCAAAGCTCTCCCGAGCTTGGAGGACACAAAATTTTTTAGACTCGGCTCTGCAGCAGGTAATACAGCACGCCATCGTAATAACTCAGAGGAGGAGGGGGGAAACAAGACGTTTCCAATCGTTCATTAGTAAAGTATTTGTGAACGCGGGTATAATTCACCGCGTAAGCAGCAGGGTTTCTGCAGATAAACTTCACAGCTAAGTGCCAAAAGGGAGCCCAATCTGATTCCACTTACGACTGCATAAATCAGCAACACTCCTGCTGCAGTCAACAAGGGATACACCAGAATAAACATGGCAGAAAGGACAGGCAGGTCTCTAGCACAAGGACTTTTTCCTGACTTTTGGGTGGGTCCAGGTCACCAACCTGCTGCTGCTACCCTAAGGAGCTGGGGTGCTAGATGTGGTCCCCTCCTTTTAAGCCTCTGAAGGCATCTACATCTTTTTTCCTACCCTCAAAAGAAAGAAACACCTGACACCAAGCTCCCCACACCTTTGGGGAATCAAGCAACAGTTTGCTTAGCATGACTATTAATAAGCAGCTTTATAGAGCAAGCATGATCCGTCCTCCAGCTTGGGAGACCTGAGTTCTAGTTTCACCTTAGGATGCCCAAAGGAGGTTGTGGCATTGCTCTGGACTTTGTTGCCTTCTCTAAAAGGAGATGCTGATCTCCTATATAATCTATTTCATACTCCTCTTTCAAAAAAAAACAACAACCCACCACACCCAACCCCCCCCAAAACCCCATAAAGACGTAAGAATAAAGTTTCTGCATTGCTGACCATGAAGAAATGCAGGTGAAGAAGGGTTTAAGCTCCCTGTCTAGACAGATCTCATTTTCAGCTCCACACATGCCATGTGGAGCAAGGATCTAGTTTCCAGTTTTTGCACCTTGAGCCACCTGGGATTCCCCCTGCAAGCCAAGCAACGCCTCATGAAAGGCAGAAAATTGAAGGATCTTGAAACCTTAAGACACCTGCGTCGCCTTTCCAGCATTATTGACACCTCTCCTCAAGGCACAACAGCCTCTCTTCACAACCACCTCCACGGTGACCATCACATTGACAGTGATTCTGTCTCATCATGCTCCGGGTCCCCAGCTCTGCCCATGTCCTCCCACCAGATGCTGGTGGAGGCTCTGTCAGACCCCCCAGGGACAGTCTCTGTGTGGGGATGAGCTGGGGCATGTGGAGAGTGCCTGAGAAAGTTTGAACATGACTTCTTGTTAATACAAAGCTTGTCAAACCCATCACCTAGAAATACTGGATGTCTTTATTAGATTCCTTTATCTCCCCTCGAGATCGGAGGGACACGATGAGATGATTCTCAGTGGAGATGTCATCATCCAGAAACTAATTAAAGGCTGCGCGGGAAGTCGGGCCACGCACACTCTGGAGAACAAAACGCATTAGCAACTCGAGTTGAGAAAAATATTACAAGTGAACTTCAGACCAGAAAGGGCGAACTAGGGATTTAACAACAGCTCTTCTCTCCCTGCCTTTCCTCCCGCTCGTCCCCATGCTCCCTCATCCTTGATAGCTGTCTCCCAGCAGAACCAAGTCACCTGGGACCTCGGCGCTGTCTGGAACCAGCCCTGGTGCTGCCATCTCCTGAGGGATGCAGGACAGCATTGGATCTTTCCCTCCACTACATACCCTGAGAGAAAAATAATGATTTGGATTTTCTTTTTTGTTGTTTATGTTACAAATACCCCCTTGCTGTGGGTCAATATGCTGCAGAGATGCCTCCACCGCTCCCTGCTCTGCCAGAGTAGTCCTGAGCAAAATGCTTTGTCTCTTCGGGTATCACCTCTTTTTATCAACACAATGACAAGTATTTCTCCTTCTTACAGGCTTATTAAAAAGACAACAGCATGTAAGATGGTAAGATACCGAAGCCTGTGGCTACACGAACTGTAAGATGGGATGTTTCTGCCCGGGGACAGTCCTACTAGCCACGTCCATCACTAGGGTCACATAAGCCAAGATGCACAGATCTAGTTCAGGGTACGCATCCTGAGTGGGTGTTCCTGCAGGCAGCACCTCCCCATCAACCTGGAGTCTCGAGTACCAATGAGTAGCATGTTTACATGACCACAGAATCATAGAACCATTTTGGTTGGAAGAGAACTTTAAGATCACTGAGTCCAACCATTAACCCAGCACTGCCAGGGCTCCACTAACCCATGGCCCTCAGCACCACATCTCCACATCTCTGAAACCCTTCTAGGGACAGGGACTCCACCACTGCCCTGGGCAGCCTGGGGCAGCCCTTCACAGCCCTTGCCAGGAAGAAATTGTTTCTCATGTCCAACCTAAACCTCCCCTGTTGCAACTTGAGGCCATTTTCTCTTGTATATCACTTGTCCTTGGGAGAAGAGCCTGACTCCGCCTGGCTCCAACCTCCTTCCAGGGAGTTGTGGAGAGTGAGAAGGTCTCCCCTGAGCCTCCTTTTCTCCAGGCTCAACACCCCCAGGTCCATGAGTGGCTCCTCATAAGAGCTGTGCTCTAGACCCTTGCATCTTGCTCATCTGCTCCATCAGCTCACTTTGTCCTGCTCAACTCAGCATGAAACCTCAGCTCCTCTCCCCCAAACCAGCCAGAGAACAAGGGGCCATGCCCTACGTCTGCCTTACACAGGTCCTGCTCCCAGCCCTTGCTCCTAGAGAGGGTGTGTGTGGGTCTTTCCATGCCCTCCTAGCACCCTGTCCATGACGAGTGAGGATCACACGGGGGGGCTGAGCACACCCAACCAGCCCTGCACCACTTTGCTTGTCAAAAGGGACACAGCAGGAACAAAGGAGCTTGCACATCCTTTCCGAGGATAAATCAGATGCTCTAATGCAGCCCGCATCTCCAATGAATATAGGGCAGGTGTCTCTGAAGTGAAGTATTAGTTAAAATGATGCTCTTTAAATTACATTTCGGCTATTTCAGGCAGACAGGTTGTGTGTGGGTTGGGCTGGTTTTTTTATGATCTATCTAGAGGCTTAAAAAGACACAGAGAGAAATAAATCTCCCTTCCATTAAAAACACACTATGCTCTTGCATATTTGTTCTTATCTCCGTGCTCTCGCGCTCCCTCTCCCCGGACTCGAGCACAAAGTAAGTGTTTATGATTACACTTTCTGCATTGACACTAATCTAATTGGAGGAGCCTGTGCCTGGGGAAAGCGCTCCTGGCTCACCTGCCCTGCCAGAGGATGAGCCGTGCTTCCCAAAATGCTACGACCAACACTGGGCAAAAAACCGCTGGGTTTGGGTTTTTTTAATTTTTATTTCAAAACCCGTCAAGATTCGTGGTGTTAATGTGGAACCCAGTGAAAGCCCCAAGTTTTCATTAAATTGCAAGTGAAGTCTATTTGCATCTTCTGGGTTTAGCTGCTACCTTTTCACCTCTAGCTATTGCCGTCCCAAGCTCCCCAGTGAGATCCTTGACACCCCCAGGTCCCACTGCAGTAGGTGCTGTACCAAGAAGACACAAAAATACAGCCTTTGCTCCTTGGGCACATGAAAAAGGAGACAGCAGGTGAATGCAGGTTGCATCCTCAGCCCTCCTGGTCATCACAGCTTGTCAACTACCTTTAGACATCTTGCTGGCATCAAGCTTAGGGGAGAGATATGATGGGGAGGGAGAGGTAGATGTGCAGAAGGTTGCCCTTGTAGTTGCAGGAATCAGGTTGCAAACAATCTCTAACATCACGGGTGCCATTGCCGCTTGCCCCCAAGCAGCCCCTTTCCTCCCAAGCCCTCGGCACACTGAGCTCCAGCCCTTGCAGGTGCCTCCTGATGCTCCAGCCAAAGCTTTTACTTCTGCTTGGGCTTCCTCCTGTGTTCGCCTTTGACTCCGGTGCAAAATTAATGGATCGGGCAGGGAGCATGGCTCTATTATTCTCTGGTCTGGAGGCTGCTACTTATGACCAGACCCTTTGTGTGTCTGCTTATAAAGCAGGAGGTCAGCAGGGCCCAGCAGTTCAAAATGAACCGCAGGTGAGGCGATTTATGCCTCCAGATGCTGCCGCTCCTCGTGTCCCCATGGGAACGCACATCTTTGCCCAAGACTTGTAAACCCATCCATCGCTCCAGCAGAGGCAGAGCCACCTTCCCAAAGCTGCCCTGGTCCGCTCCTTCCTCCCCTTTGTCATTTCGTTCTACAGATCTGCTCTTGCAGGTCCTCCTCCTCAGGCTCCAAGAGCCCCCCATCCATCCTCACTCCTACCATGGAGTACTTCTGGTCCAAGGCACCTTGTTAGCATCCACCCTGACCCAATACACCGTCCCCAAAAGGAATCAACCCAAGGCTTGGCCAAAGCTGCTAGAAACAAGCAGCAGAGCAAATACCAAAGATCCGGAGTTTATGCGATGGTGGACACCATCCTTCCCACACCTTAAAATATCCTTCAAAGAGTGATCTGAGCACTGCAATATTTAGCTCTCAGAAATCTCAGCAAGGGTCAAGCTAAGGTTGGTTTCTGCTGCCTTAATTCATCTCCCCAGCTAACGAACCCCAAGGACAACCCTTTCCCACAGGCACCTGGCTTCTCGGTACCAGTGCACATCCCTGCCTCTCTTTCTGGGATCTGCCAGCAACATGGGCATTAATAACCCTGTCATTAAAACACCCTGTTGAGATAAGGGAGCATTATTATCCCCACTTTTACAGAAGAGCAAATGGCCCCAAAGCGCCCATTCGGATCAATGCTCCCTGAGCACCTGCTTTTCAGGTTTTGTGGTGCTCATGGAGCCGTGGAAAAGGCATTGGGAAAGAGAGGACGGCTGCCAGGCCAGGTATTTCCAAAGGGCCGCACGAGATGAGAGTGCTGCGGTTCAAAACCAGTCATTGGGCTGTAGAGAGCACAGCGGGAAATCCACAGACGCAGAGGGGCCATTAAAATTTCATGACCGAATTGTAACCCAAACAGGCTGTGCTTGCCAGAGTTAAAAGGGAAGAGAAAGGAGGGAGCGATGCTGCTACGAGGCAGGGATTGCGGCGTGCCCGGGATGCGTGGGGGCTGTTCTACTTTTCCATTAGGATTGCTCCTACGTTTTCCATTTCTCCTAAATGAAGCCCTCCAGCCTCCTTCTCAGCCATCCTTGCACCTCTGAGAACGCCAGGAAAGCCGTGGGGAGTTTTCTTCCCCCAGAATATCCTTTAATTCCCCTATTTGTCTTTCTAATGCCCAGCCTCAGCCATGGCACTGACTATTCCCTGTGTGCTCCTGCTCTTCACGGCAGGACCGCTTTCCTCCCTTCCTTCCTATGCCTCTTTCTCCTCCCATTTAATCATTTTGGAGGCTCTTTAGCCACAATTTCCTCTCCTTTCTCTCTTTCCTTTTCATTTCTAAAACCTGCGGTTCTCTGATTCAAAATCATTACTGTTTTTAACTTGGCTCGAGCCTCTTTAATTAAGTTACTTTCCATTATTTTTTATCTAGTCCATTTGTCTACATCCCCCGCACCCTCCCTCATTCTTCCTCTCCTCCCCAAGGCAGGCTGGGTATGAAATCTTACATTTCCATTTGGCTAACAATCACTTTGAATTTTTAAATGCTATTAAATTGGATCACACCGGTCACTGGACTGGAGTTGTCGAGCTGTGATATTTACTCGCGCCAGTCAAAGGGAAATGAAATTGCAGCGGTGCAGGGGGGGGAAAGCGATGGGGGAGCGCAGATTTATTCTGCCCGCGGTACTTGCAAACAGGCACAATCCCTTTGGATTTTCGAGCGAGTTCAAAGGAAACTCTTACGCTCAACCATGGATGTATTGTAATGTCTTTAATAAATCAATTACTCGTTGGCAGGGAAGTGTCACTGCATCTCCCAATCCTTGTAATCACCTCAGCCTTGCTGTGTTTTAAGTGCTGAAAAACCACGGAGGTACACGGGGAGCCAAAAGAAGCATCGGCCGAGGGCCAGACCAGATCTGCTTCATCTTGCCAAAGAGTCCAAAAGATGCAGAAAGCAATTTGCTTCGTGCAAAAACACATCCCCAGCACCAGGATAAGGAAATCCCGGTGCTGGAAGGGCCCTGTGAGCTCTGCATGGGGCTCACCCTTCCCAGGGCAGCTGCTGGGATGCAAAACTTTGGGAGGGATGACCTTGACCAGAACCTCAGGCGTGAAGACCGTGCTCAGCCCACCTGCCCTGGGCTGAGCATCACTCTCACAGGCAATTTCCAAAGCAGCATTTTCCTACTGCCCTCGAAAGTTCTGTGCTCCTGCCTTTGGGAGGGTGCTGCTATTTTGATTTTGCTAAAAGAGGCCTTTTTCCACTTGAAAATTTGCTAAAAAGAAAAAGAGCAGGATTTGATTACAAAGCAGTCCTGGCCAAATCCAGCCCCTCCTTCTCTCTCTCTGCTGACAATATCCTCCCCTCCACAACAACAATCATCGGAGCACCAACAGACAACAAAGCTTTTCAGAAAGTAATGAACTCCGGTCGGAGCCAAGGCAGGAAGGGTTTAATGTTCAGCTCGGAAAGCTTGGCGAGGCCATCAATTATATAGCCCTGCTGCTGAAGGAGCAGAAAAAAAAAAATAATATCTCAGACAGACTCAGCCAAAAAGAAGAGATAGGGAAGGAAAACACTGCGAGAGAGATTTAATTCCATGAGCGGAGAGAAGTGTTTGCAAAAGAGGAGGAGGATCAAAGGCTGAAGATCTCAGGCTGGCTGCAAGGAGGAGCGATTACAAGGAGGGCAAACCATGGAGAAGACATCTCTGTTGACCTCTCATCTTGAGGCTAGTCCAGGCAAGGACAGCCCCAGGTACAAATCGGGGAGCCCGTTTCCTGTTAGGGCTTGGTGATGGGGCTTTGGCAGAGAGGGGGGTGGATTGAAACTTGTTCATCTCATCTCATGTAGGCCAGCAAGGGGCTGTGATCTTTGCTGCCTTGCCCCAGTCTTACACTAGATGCTACTGGAAGAAAGGAGAAGAATCCAGAGCTGAAACCTTCTGGGCATCCCTACTACTGGTGTGATGGGGCCAGCAATCTAGACAGGAACAATGAGCACATAGGTCCACCTAGAGCAATGAGACCTCCCTGTCTTCTTACCTGCAGCTGGTGGGACTGTGCTGTAGGGCTTTTCCAGGGATCTGGCGCTGCACTAATGAAAAAAGCCACCTCATTTCCAAGGGACAGGGCAGAGCAGACTCACTGCTATCCTGCACTACCAGCTTCTCACACAGACAACCACCCAAACCCAGAAAAACCAAACCAGAAATCTCTCAAGATCACATTTCCACATGTTTTCCGAAGGACCACATATCCACTTCTTTTCCAAAGGTCCTTGCCTTTTTTATTCTCCAGTTCCCAATTTTCCTTCCCTTTCTCCTTTGCTAAAGCTCTTTCTCCTCTGTCACAGCACCAGAACAGAAGAGGTTGCCCAGAAAGGTGGTGGAGGCCCCATCCCTGGAGTCATTCAAGGTCAGGCTTGATGAAGCTCTGAGCAACCTGACCTAGGTAGATGTCCCTACTT
>JAVSBS010026458.1:15261-27643 GCA_033124195.1 Coracias cyanogaster | reverse complement strand
TGGGAGCCTGGCCCAGGCTGCCCAGAGAGGTTGTGGAGTCTCCTTCTCTGGAGAGATTCCAGAGGTGCCTGGACACGCTCCTGGGCCCCCTGCTCTGGGTGAGCTGCTGGAGCAGGGGGTTGGACCAGATGATCTCGAGAGATCTTCCAACCCCTACCATTCTCTGATTCTTTGAAAGTTATCTCAGATGTTCTTCATTGAGGCTGCACTCAAGCAAGGAGAAAATTTGGGCTGTTTAAGATCATTCAGTTGAAGTAAAAACCCATGATAGTTGAGTAGACAACTTGGGTGCCAGGCACTGAAACTCATGTATCCTTAGCACTTTGGAAATTCAAAAGCAAGTGGAGCAATCCACTAGGAAGGACACTGCAAGCTACCAAGGAGTGGTTTTGATACCCTGCTGTAGACATGCTGGTCACTGACCCATATCCTCTTAACCTGGTGTTGGTGGGAAAGACTCTTACTTGTTCATAAAAACCATAGATGTCTTAGCGTGGAGGAATTCCTCACCTGTAGACGAGCCTGAGGTCCTCAGTGCTGTGGAAGGTAGAAGTCACCAGTGCTTTGCAGTGTGCATCCTAGGAAGACCCGTTCCTATAGAGGAGCCAGAAGCAGAGCAGGGTCTGGAAGAAAAGCTGCTCTTTGCTGACAGCGTGGGAAAGGCGTCTTATCTCCGTCGCGATGCCGGACTCATGTTGCGTGTCTGTGGAGCATGCCCTCATTCTGGTTTTGCTGCTTTTAATTAACAAAGCCGCTTTGGTTTTCAATTAAGGACTTGGTTACAACAAAATCCGTATTTTCTTCTCCTTTCTTTTCTCTCTTGTTTTCTCCCCCCTGTAGTTTCCACTGAGCTTTGATCTCAGCGCAGGTTTAATTAGCTGTAATTAGTGGTTTCACTGCATTAACCAAAAATCCCGACCACGGAGGATTAAAAAACACCCCTCAGCTTGAGGCCCACCCCTCCCCTTCCTCCTTTTGCTTCTCCCATGTGCTGGGGAGGGATCGGAGACCATCCCCGTATGGTCCTTCACCAGATGGGTGCTGCTGGTGATGCTCCGTGCACCCCAATCAGCTGCCCTGCTACGGACTCATTAAAGCAACGCTGGGACAAATCATCCATCCGTGTAGTTTCGTTTCCAGTTAAATCTCCAGCCGCCCTGAGTTTTAGTAGGACACCAATTCATGCCTTCACAACATTTGCGTAGAGCTCTTCTTGGGGTTTCTGACTGCGATCTACATTACCGTTCCTTTACAGCAAGGTGCCTGCTCAAGACTTCCCAAACGTTCAGGTTCTACAGTCCTGCATGAGCTTCTGGAAGCCATGGCATGGAGGGGTTTTGGGAAGAGGTGATTCTGAGCTGGGGAAACCCCCATCACTGGTCTGCTCATCTCCATGGAGGTGCACAGAGAAATACCGTGTAGTTGGCCATGCAATTAGAATGATAGAATGGTTTGGGTTGGACAGGACCTTAGAGATCATCTCATTCCACCCCCCTGCCATGGGCAGGGACACCTCCTACTAGACCAGGTTGCACAAAGCCTCGTCCAACCTGGACTTGAACACTTCCAGGGATGGAGCATCCACAGCTTCCCTGGGCAACCTGGGCCAGTGTCTCACCACCCTCAGAGTGAAGAATTTCCTCCTAATTTCTAATTGAATTCTACACTTCTCTAGTTTAAAACCATGACCCCTCATCCTATCGCTCCAGGCCTTTGTAAAAAGTCCCTCCCTAACTTTCTTGCAGGCCCCTTTCAGATACTGGAAGGCCCCAATAAGGTGTCCTCAGAGCCTTCTCTTTTCCAGGCTGAACAATACCAACTCTGCCAGCCTGACCTCGCAGGAGAGGTGTTCCAGCCCTCTGATCGTCTCCATGGTCTCCTCTGGACCCACTCCAACAGGTCCATGTCCTTCTTATGGAAAGAGGATTATCAAAAAGCAGGTATGGTTACATGAAACCCAGAATGAGACAGAGAAAGGAAACAGAAAATTGTTGTTCACTGTGTGTTCCAAGGCAAAAATGTGGCAAACAAGGAAACTAGCAAAAGCCAGGCTTGCTGCAAACAAAGCGGTTCTCATACCATGCCTGAGGTGCCCCCTGTTGCAAGATGTATAACTTCCAAAAGTGATGGAAAAATTCACAAGAACATACATAAAAATAATCAAATACAAAGTGAGCAGGTCTGTCCTGGAAAGTACCTGCACTGGGGCTGGGAAAATATTTGGGGGTGGAGGTGCATCACAGCTTGCTCCCCAATTCTTAGAGGCTTCCCAGAATGTCGGGAGGATGCCCATGCTGGTCTAGATGTCTGTTTGGACTGAGCAGGTCAGGCTGTCCCTAGGTCACATCCCAGCCTCTTGCCCCATCCACTTTCTTGGTACCTTCTCGTAGCACCTCTCAGTTGACAGCACATCTTACCTGCAGAGGAACCAAGGACCCGCTCTGGGTAATTCACTGCCTTTTGTTTCCTTAAGCAGCTGAGATTAAAGAGGACAGCTCTTTAAATGTGACATTAGTGGAGCATGATGGAGCACATGTTCCTTGGTGCTGTGGAAAGGGAGAGGATCTGGGGTCCCAGAGACCTGGACACCACTCCTCATGAGCACAAAGGTGGGAGTCTCCAAAGTGGAGAGGCTCAAGAGTATTTGGGGCTCCTGGTCACATGTAAGTCACTGGAGTGGATGCTCAAGTGGACCCAAAGTCCTGGACCTCAGCCCCAATTTTATTTCAGCTTCTCTCATAGCTGAATAAGAGCAAAGCTAGTGTCCTCCCACCACCCAGGGGTACAAGATGAAGCTCACCAAGGGTGGGGGAACAGGGGCTGTGGAATTAGCATGGGTATGCCGGGATGGGAATGTGCAAAATGGTGATTTAGCTCTAAACTCATTAAGTTTTCTCATTGAACAGAGGCGACAATGGTTATTACCCGCATCAGATCATAGCAGAAGAGCAATCGTGAAGCCTGAAATAGATAAAATCCCAAGTCATTATATTAGCAAATTATCTGTTGGGGTCTGTTTCCTATTGACAGTATTAAGCGTATTCTCATTAATATTGCACTCTTCAGGGAAATTAAACTTTAATGAAAGTATGGCACTTACAATGCCAGCCAGACAATTCCGAAGGGAAAAAGCCAGCAAGGCCACGGCTGTCTGAATTATCCCTCGCTAATAAGTCATCTAGGAAGTGGAGTCCTTATTTATCTGAAAATTACTCATGAGCCCAGGCTCAGCTTCTAGGAAGAGGCAGGTTATCTATGAGTATTTCTTACACCAGGCTTTGCATGTCAAGACGTGATGGCCTCAGAGAGGACAACATGGAGGAATACATGGTGGCCGTGGTCTCCCTCAGGGTTATCTCCCTCTGAGGCTCACCGCCATGGGTCCATTTGGGTAGAATTTGCTTCAGCTCTGAACTTCGCATCCTTCTCCTGCTGAGGTTCCTACCCGAAACACAGCAAGGGTGGGCAGCAGACACCCGTGACACCCACCCCTGCATCTGGCAGCACGTGCTGGGGTGAAGCCGGGCCAGGAGCAAACAAGCGAGCTCCGAGCCAAATCCGCGGCTGCCGGCGTGACAGTGATGTATGGTGCAACACATCATGTATGAAGCCTCATTTGGAGTCCAAATTAATCTTGTGTGGTCCCAGCTGCCTCTGTCCCAGCTTTCCCCACTACCTCCAGAGCCCAGCACTTTGGAAACCCAGTTACTGCTCAGCATTAAAAGAATATTTTTCTCTGTCGTCACTTGACATTTCATTTTTGCTAAGACAAAGTAACTATCCCTGTAACTGCGGGGGGAGCTGCCGCTGCAAAATGGCAATGCTCTCCTCTCCTCCAGACTGTGTTTGCTGGCGCTGTGGCTGCTGCTGATGAGGAAAATTAATTAACTTCTTGGAATGATTCCTGGGCACCCAACAGCACCAGTGAGAGAAACCTTCCTGTGAAGAGAGCATGCGGTGAGCCCAGCTCTGCCCTTTGCCTCTCCTCCCAGCACCCCTCTCCCACCAGCAATGACTTCCAAGCAAACTGACCCACTGCCCAGCTCTTCATGATAGCTAGAGGAGGATTTTTTTCCCCTTTACCATTATGCTTTGCACCTCCAGGTCCCTGGTTGACTGGTTTTGCTAGTGTGAGCCCAGCAGTGAGCATTTACTGTGCTAAAATGCATCTTGACTGCTTGAACACAGCTTTGTGCTGGGTCATGCAAGGCACTGGTAGCACCAAGAGGTCTCCAGTTCCAGCACCACATTGCCCCAAGCTGCAGCTCTCCCAAAGTCTGAAAATACTCACAACCATCAGCAGACAACCCACATGCTCCTTCACTTCTTGGCCAGCATTTGCCCCGACCATCAGTGAGTGTGACACAGCTCCTGCAAACACCTATCTTGACCTTGGGAAGTCCCTGCATCCATCCATTCATCCATCCATTCATCCATCCATCCATTCATCCATCCATCCATCCATCCATCCATGGGGACCTGCAGCAGCTCAGCTCCTCAGTTAACTACCATCACTATGTGCCTTCATTTAATCCAGGATTTAATCTGCATGTATCTCTGCTCCCCTGGAGCTGAAGACAGACAAGTGTGTTAACCTGTCTCCACCGTGCCAAGTCCAGCTATAGATTCCCTAGCACAAGGACCTGCTCCCAGCACCAAGAACAGACCACTCTCTCTCTGAGGGTCACCAAGATGCCAGCAGCCTGGTGTTACTCACCCACACCCTGGGCTGATGTCCTTCTTGTAGACCCTGGCATTGTGCAGAGGTCCCGGTCCATGGCAGAGGCACCCAGAGCCCCTGCACCAGGTAGGTCTCCCATGGAGCTGGATGGAGGAGCTGGAGACAGCACGGTGGGCAAAGCATGGCCCTGCGGTCCTCTGGCTTCAGGTGCCCATCAGTTCCCCCCGCAATGTCTGCTGCAGTTCAGAGGCTTCAAGGGAAAGGCTTTTTTTTGTCTGGAAATTTTATAGAAAAGGTCACTTCCTTGAAATCAAGCTTTTCGCAAGGGCACAGAAATCTCAGTTCAGAAAAAAGATCTGGGAGCTGATGTTGAGCTGCAAGTCAGAGCTGGAGAGGAAGCTCCCCAAAAGCTGCCAGCTCTGTGGTTACAGCCCACAGCTGGAAAGGAAGGGTCAAAATTCCTATTCTAGTAATTTTTCATTTCCTAAGGATTGAGCCTGAAGAGACACCTCCAGCTGAGCAAGCGTGGACTGGTCATAGAATCATAGAATCACAGAATCATTCGGGTTGGAGAAGACCCTTGGGATCATTGAGTCCAACCATCAACCCTGCTCTACAAAGTTCTCCCCTAAACCATGTCTCCCAACACCACATCTAAATAACTCTTAGACACCTCCAGGGATGGTGACTCAACCACCTCCCTGCATAGCCTGTTCCAGTATCTGACTACTCTTTCTGTGAAAAGTTTTTTCCTAATGTCCAGGCTAAACCTGCCCTGTTGCAGCTTGAAGCCATTCCCTCTTGTTCTATCGCTAATGACCTGTGAGAAGAGACCAGCGCCAACCTCTCCACAATGTCCTTTCAGGTAGTTGTAGAGAGTGATGAGGTCACCAGTGCCCAGGGGTGAGATTTCACCCTGAGGATGCCAACAAGCTCCACATCCCCACATTATTTTAGAATTTTGTCATAAAGAAGATAAATAAATAAAGCCTCGGGGAAAAAGAAAAATAATCTTCATTTTCCCCAACGTGGAGCAGCGCATTTTACGAAAAGCCAGAAGTCTGGCTTCTCCAGCCCTCCATGCTCATCATCAATTAGCAATTACACCATCAAAGCTTTATTTAAAGTTTGGCTTGCTTTTAAAACCATCCAGAGTGCACTTTCTCTTCTCTTACTCCGATTAGTAAATAAATACTTCAGGCCCAGAAGCTGTTAGCGATGACATTTGGAGTAATCCTGAGCGATTTACCTGTCAAGAGCTACATGGCTTGTTTGGACGTGCTTGGGCTTGGCCATCAGCGTCGCGGCGTGGACGGGGCCGTTTGCTTTCTGAAGGCATTTTCAGCAGAGTAAATGGCTGGCGGCTGCAATTGGAGATCATTAACTGCAGACAAACACACTGATAGAGGCTGAGAGAGGAGCGCACGGCAGCAACCCGGGTCAATGGAAAATCGGGGGACAGTTGGCCAAATTGCAAAAATTGTGCTCCATTTCTAGAGGAAAAAATGGGGGAAAATTCTCCCCATTTGCCTGTAATCACAAGGCTTGTGCACTACGCTATTTCGGACTTACCTCCAAGGAGACTTAAAGCGCTCTCCGGCTTCTCATCCTCACTGACTCCTTTTCTGCCTCAGCTCTACGTCCTTTCTTGCTGACACAGCCAAGCCTGGGAGGAGCAAAGTCCTCCAAGCAGCAAAGATTCTTTCCCCTTCTTCTTGCTGGTTTCCAATTGCAGGGGGATAAAAGCAGAATGGTTTGGCAGAATTTATGTGCTTTTGCTAAATCTGCAAGGTCAGAAGCTTTCTTGATTTTCAGACTTTTCTGGTGCGTGGGAGCTTGTTACTTTTCATCTCGGGCTTTCAATTGTCTCCTGTCCTTGCTGGCAGTACTAGGACCTGCAATCTTGGCAGTACTGGCAGAGACTGGGATGTGAACGGGCCGTTGGTTAATGCAGTGGCAGCACAGGAGGATCAAGAACATGCTGCGAAGTTTTCCAATGCAGTGAAACACGCAAACAGGAATTGGCTGTTCCTGTGCAACCCTGTTCTTGCAGGTCACAGTAAGGCACCAAACCCAGCTTTCTGCCCTGTCTTACTGGTTAAACTGGGCAGAGGTGGAGGATAAAACCTGTAAGTGGCCTGGACTCAAATGCTTAAAGGACCTTGGACACCATCACTATTATTCAGGCACCCAGCACAACCAGTTCAACTGTTTAACCCCTAAATATTAGCAAGACCTGCTCCCCGATGAACCTGTGTTCATGACTGGTTTGGGAACGGGGAAGGTTTCGTGGGAGTTTTGGGATGGGCAGTACCACCAGTCCTTCGTTTTTCGATGAGGCAAGGAGTGCCGGCAGCCTTTCCTTTCTCACTCAGCAATATCTCATTGAGCTTCCCACTTTAAAAAGCCATTTGCTCATTTTCAGCTTCGCCGCTCTTGTCCCAGGGACTGACTATCCACATAGGACCTGCCACATGGGGGAAAATAAAAATAAAGTTCTAAGTTTTGCTACAAAAAGGGTGTCAAGCGTATTATTGGCGGGTGCAAAAAAAGTGCCCTCAGAATGCTGCCAGCTCTGCCTGGGCATCCAGCAGTGCGTGGGCATCCCTCCCTCTAGTGACTAAACCCTGGATGTACAATCCTCTCCTTTGGGTTAGAGATCTTCTCCTCCCAAAGCCTGACTTAAAGATCTGACATTCCCACCATGCCCATGGAGTCACGGCACAAGGGGTGAACATGGAGAAGTGAGTTGTGGCAGGTCCCTAGGCAAGGAAGAGGTGAGGATGCTGCAGAAACAGGCCATGAGGTCTCCTCTGGGCTGATACTGCTCATGTACCACCTTACTTCTACCCTTAGACTATTATTTTGCTTTTTTTTTTTTAAGAGGGCATAGCCCTGCTGTAAAGCTACCCTAGATATTTGCAGAGCAACTGTAGTGTGGGACAGGAGCATGTCCTGGCTGGTGGGGACCAGCTGAAGGGACATGGGAGATGGGTGCTTGGAGAAGAGAGGTTTTGAGTTCATGGTTCCAGTTGGTCCTCCAGATTCAGAGCACTGGCTCCTGGTCTCCAGCCCCACCTGGAGACTTCACCGTAGGTCCTCCACTTAAACAGCTTCAGTTGTACAGCAAAGATATTCAGGACAAGGAACTGCAGCTTTTACCTGATACTCTTCTCACATCTCCATGTCCCTCCTGGAGCCCAAGCAGAGTTGGAGATTGGGTGAAAAATTCAATCCTGTTGCTTCCTACTGCAGACAGCCCTGAGCATCCACAGCCAGGCTGCTCCAGCTGAGCTACGGAGCCTCCAAGGAGGGGGCCAAAGCATTGGTGCAACCATCAAGTGGCACAAAACTTGCTGCCATCACACCCTGACCTTTGAGAATCTCCAACCCAATCTTGGCAAAACTCTGCCTTCGCCATTTTTGGTACGCAGCTCGCTTTGTGGAGAAGGTTTGGTGGAGCTCCTCAAAAGCCACCCTTGTCAGAGCTCAAGAAAACACGAGGGATGGAATAAAGTAAGACATCCCCAGAGAGGATTTGTGCATGAGCAAACTCTAGAATTAAGTCTGATTTCTCATCTCCAGCTCTGGACTAATATTCTAAGTCACTGCTAAGTCAGGGAGAAGAGACACAACTGCAGTATGGGAAGGGTGAGGATGGACCATATATCCTCGTTGTCTGCTGTAACAGAGAGATTTGGTCTTGGAGACAGCATCTTGCTTAATCTCATAACCAGCTTAGCCCTTCCCCACCCATCTGTGGGTACAGACCTCCAAGCCCTGCAGCAAAGCAAAGTTTAATTCCAGAGCTCTCACGGCAACTCAGGAGCTCAGTCCATGGGGCAGATCCTGCTGTCTGAAGACGTTCTTCAACCTCCTTCCCACAGACAGCAGCAATGCCGCTCACACACGTTGCTCCAAGGACCAGAAGGGTTTGAGGGTAATATGGCCCAGTTCCTGGGAGATGGGGGAGATTTGTCATCAACCAGGATGTGTCCAAGGTCCCTGCAGTGGGTCATCCAGGTTAAAACACCCAAGAACTTGGTCTCCCCCTGTGGCAAAGCTGCTTGCTGGGATCTGCTCTGGTCCCTTTGGGAAATTCTCAGTGAAATTCTTCACAGTCCAAACTTCAGAAAAACTCTGAACCAAAGTCACATATTGAAAATCCTTCCCTGGCAAAAAAACCCCTGTGTTTCAATCCAGAGACACGTTTCTCACCCAGCTTCTGCTCCCAGCAGCAGGTATTGATTTTTGCCATAGGAGAGATAACCATGTGGAGAGTCATCGGCACAAAGCTTCGTGTAGGAAATGTCGACAGCGGGTCTTGCGCAAGCTGAAGTCCTTCTGCAGATCAGACGAGGCTGTATGTGCCACAGGGTCATGGATGGTGATGATATCATGGGCGGTTCAGCTTGCAAAAAGGAACAGCTCAGCCACAGAATCATAGACTCACAGAATGGTTTGGGCTGGAAGGGACCTCAGAGATCAACTAGTTCCAACCCCCTGCTATGGCAGGGAGACCTCCCACGAGACTAAGTTGCTCAAGTCCCCATCCAACCTGGCCTTGAACACCTCCAGGGATGGAGAAGCAGCCCTTGAGGGAAGCTGCTCCCTGACTCCAGGCACAGCAGAGATGCCCAATTGCTTGTTTTACCTGAAACTTTACAAATAACCAATAAAAGAGCATTAAAAAATGATCTATTTTTTCTTGTTACTGTTCACTGACCAAACTAACTCAAGAAACGATAGAAGGAAGTAAAATTGACGGCTCCCCAGGAAACCTAAGTGGAAATGGGGACTGTCACAGGAGCTTTCATGTGGGTGCCTCTAGCTGAAGTGAGTGAAATGGAGCTGTAGCTCCCACCCGAGCCACGGCTGGAGGTGTGTGGGTGCTCACTGTGCACACCCCGCTCCCACGTGTGCTGCTTTGGAGAGCAACACGTCAGCAGTCCTGGTTATTTGGGATGCTGTGGCTGGTGGTGCAGAATTGGGCTTGAGATGTGGCTTTGAATCCTGCTGTGCCTCTCTGGGGAGGGGAAGAGCAGCTGTGGGCTCCTCCCGTGGGTGACCATCAGGACACAAACAGCCAAGGTCTCCCTTCAGCACGGGGTATTGGTTTTATTATTGCGTAGGTTAGGGAGGACAAATAAGCAGATTTCCTTGTGGCTCGAGTCCCACCATCTACCTCATTTACCACGAGCAAAGCTATCCTGGAGCCCTCTACACAGAGACGAGCAACTTAGAAAACTTGGGCAAAACCATATTGAAATAAGGCACTTCAAGAGCACAAGGATCATTTTATCAAGGGCTCAGCTCTGAGGTGAACGAGTTGGGGACCTAAGATTGGGACATCCAGCCTTGAGCAGCTTTGCTAGTTCCTGGCTCCTAAAAACTATCTTCCACCTGGACAACCCAAAGAAAATCTCACCAGGAAGGCAAATATCTTTTTAGCAGCTACATCAGCCCTTATGGAACATCAGCCACTGCCTATTGTCACACTTGGTGTAGCTAATTAGTCATGTTTTGTGGGGAAGAACTGATCAATATTTTAGTTTTCTATGGTGAGCTTGACATCAGCAAGACAACTTTATGACTCCGACAAGATTTCCATCTGTCTTGGGAGGAATTTTCTGTCAGAGAAGAGCTCTCCATTTGCCATCTGCAGTAGGGGAAGAGGGAAAGGCTTTAATGTATTAAACATGAGAACGGCCAGAGAGGCCTGCAAAGGAAAACTAACACTGGTGCCAACTGAGAGCATCAGGGAGGAGAGAGAGGCACCATGTAGACAATGAGTCACCATCACTTGGTGGAGTTGATTTGTTGGACCACAAAACCCTCCTGAGCTTTGCTGAGGAGCCCCGTGAGCCCCAGAGGAGATGCATGGTTTGAGTACATTGCAACCATCCTCTCTGCCAGGTTGTGCCTGTTTGGAATCCTACCCCTGCTCCTGTGGCCAAGGAGGCTGCTCTGTGCTGGCTGCATCATCATGGATCTGTATTGGGGTCAGGGAAGGTCCCTCTGCAAACATCTAATAGAAAAGAGCATCTTAGCCCACAGTCTGCATCCAAATGTCATCAGTGGCACTGGTGGCATGGGCACAGCTTTGCCAAGCCAGGCAACACAGGCTCCCAACCCTGCCCAACATCACCTCTTCATCCATCCCATCTTGGCTTGACCAGACCCCTACTACCTCACCCAGCAAAGCATGAATTTCACCACCCCCAACCCCACATTTGCAATCACGACATTAAACCAGTAACTTGTGTTAATGGTACCACTCCCAGTGGATGTTTCTTACAGACCATAATTGCCTCAGAGCAACACCACACAGGCTCAAATGATGTTATAACACGAATTATTTAAGAAGGTCTAATGGGCTGAGAAGTTTAAATATGAAGTTGCTATCCGTGACTATTGCTGGCTGTAAAAATGTTTATACTGCTTCATATCAGCTTAGTGGCTATGGGGCAATTTGTGAAAAGTAAAAGAATATCAACATTTGGAAGTGCCATTTAAACAGAAGATCTAACACTGAGGAGATTGAGGCTGTCACAACAAGCAGCTCAGCAGAGGCTGCTCTGCTGAAGAGCACCTCAAATG
Organism: Coracias cyanogaster; assembly: GCA_033124195.1. Lineage (NCBI taxonomy): Eukaryota > Metazoa > Chordata > Aves > Coraciiformes > Coraciidae > Coracias > Coracias cyanogaster. Next base: position 16,362 of record JAVSBS010026458.1, on the reverse strand, counting down.
TAGTTGTGATCCCAAGGAGGGTCAGCGTGGGCAGCTGGGACCAGGGAGGAAGAGAAAAGAGGAGCAGAAAGAATAATAACATACCCCAGTCTCTGATTTTTTGCAGCAGGTGATGTTTGGGAGCCCACTGAGCTTCTTGGCCCCCATAACCCAGAGCAGGGCTTGCACACAGCATGATGTGTGCAACCTAAACCCCTTGATCTTGACCCATTGAGACCTGAATATCATAGAATCACAGAATGGTTTGGGTTGGCAGGGACCTCAAAGATCATCTCGTTCCAACCCCCCTGCCATGGTAGGGACACCTCCCACTAGACCAGGTTGCTCAAGGCCCCGTCCAACCTGGTCTCGAGCACATCCACTGTTGGGACATCCACAGCTTTCCTGGGCAACCTGTGCCAGTGTCTCACCACCCTCACAGTGAAAAATTTCTCCCTTACGTCTAATCTAAATCTCCCCTTCTCCAGTTTAAAGCCATCACCCCTCATCCTATCACCACAAGCCCTTGTAAAAAGTCCCTCCCCATGTTCCTTATAGGCCCCAACAGCAGTAGTGGCCCAAGCCTGGCCACAGCAGGGATGAACCCGCCCACACAGGCTGTGCCTTGTGGACCCACAAGCCTTGGCCCCCAGATCCATCCACAACAGGTTAAGAGGACAGGCAGCTGCTCTGGTCCACGCACAACTTCAGCCCAGGGCACTGCTCTCCTGATGGACCATTTCATCAGAAGCCTGCAAGGGGCTGCCAAGCCTGGTGTGAAACACAGCACACACACAAAGCAGACCAGATTTTTTGGCAAACTGGTATTTTGGCAAGCCTCAAGAGACAAGTTATTCTCCCAAGGAACTCCTAAGAAATCCCTCAATTCCAGGCAACACGGATGCACTGACTTGTCCTGCTTCTACAGCAAATCTACTGACCTCCTCCTCCAGAATCACAGAGTCATAGAACTGTTTAAGTTGGAAGAGACCTTTCAGATCAAGTCCAACCATTAAGCCAGCACTTCCAGGTCATCACTGAACCATGTCCTTCAGCACCACATCTCCACAGCTTGGAAACCCCTCCAGGGATGGGGACTCCACCACTGCCCTGCCCAGCCTG